>JANTFA010035563.1:0-15532 GCA_026413405.1 Phytosciara flavipes | reverse complement strand
CTCATGATAAGGTTTATTTTTGTTGAGCTGTGTATTTTGGCTTATAGCGAAATATGAGGAGGACCCGTACGAGTAGTGCACGACATATAGCTCGTTGCCCATAAAATGGTTATGTTTCAAAACTACTATGCAACACTGTGATTTGAACTTATCTCTCGTGTTAAAAGCTCACAGAAATTCCGAGGGTCCCAAAATGTCTATTTTAAAAAAGTCCCATCCACATTGCGTCTCTCGGTGACCACAAAAAGTTTCCCCTTGCTCAGGGATTCAAATTCGACGTGTTACAAACATAATAGTGGAAGCCTTAGACCCTCGTTTTTCGTACATCGTGCGAATTATTTCAAATTGAGACGATAAGATAAAACCATACACCAGTAAAATCTGTATCATTAAAGCTCGTCTCTTCAAAGCATTACTACGCAGTTTCTATTAATCGGTGTGTACAGTTACAAAAAACGTGATCCTAGTTTTCTGAAATGATGTCCAAGTACGATGCAGAAACAAATATTTGGCATGGACCAAGAATGCCCTATCAACATTCAATGGACACTACTGCTGGCGAGATTTTGTTGGCAAATCTGAGTAAAGACCCGAATAAAATTTTACAAGTCTGCGCGGACGATGACACTGAACTGTCATGTGAACAATTACGAATTGCAAGCATTCGAATCGCACAGAACTTGCAAGGGATTGGAATACAGGAGGATGATGTTGTGGGTTACATTTCACATCATTCTCACTTTACAACTTCCTTTATTTATGGCTGCATATTCGTCGGAGCCGTTTTGAATCCTTTGGATGCACAAATGAGCGAGGAAGACATATTCCGTGTGTACAGCGAATCGAAGCCAAAAATAATCGTGTGCGATGATGAAGCGATTCCAAAAGTGCAAAGAGCTTTGGAAAGTGTCGATTTCGACTACCGGATATACGCAACAGATACAAAGTCCACGCACCATTTGTCAGCATTTGCTTTTCTTGAGCCGACAGGTAACGAAGCAAGCTTCAAGTGTTCTAAGCTTTCGAAGCCGTCGGATGAAAAACTTCTAGCGATTTTGTGTTCGTCTGGTACTACCGGAAAGTCCAAATTAGTTTGTGTAAGTCATGCGATCACCATAGTAGGACTCTCATTTTATGGATTTATGGCATCTCCTTCAAAATGCAAATCTATACTTTTTAGCCCTCTATATTGGGCAACAGGATACATGACACATTTATTTGTAAGTTTTACAAAAAATAGTCTAAGAATTTGGACTCGTAGGAAGTTTAGCATAGACACGTTCATTGAACTGGTAACAAAATATCAAATTACTAATGTGCTGATGACACCGTACGCATTGAGTACGCTAATGAGTTCCGAAGAATTTGTATCTTCTAAAAATGAATGTTTGCAAAATTTCGCTGTCGGTGGTGCAACTGTATCGAACGAGTCCAGACGAAAATTTGATGAGGTTTTACCGAATAGAAACCTTATCATCGGCTACGGTATAACTGAAGCAGTAGCAGGATCAATACCAGCAATAATGACAAAACATTCGTTGGAATATCGTCATGGTCTCTCCGTTGGATCGTTTATCCTCCCAAATGTTTCTCTAAAAATTATTGACGATGATGGCAATGCCTTGGTCAATGGGAAAGTGGGTGAAATTTGCCTGAAGCCAGCACTTAAGTGTCTAGTAAGTTTGCCAGCCCATACCCGAGAGGTTGCTCACTTTTTAGGATTAACGAAAGTAACAAGTGATTAAAAAAGGTCAAAAATCGTAAATCTGTTGTCGTTATTGATCAATGGATAATAGTCAATCGTGTTGGTTAACCAATGGTAATATTTTTCGTTAATCCCAGTGAGCGAACCCACTCCAACATTGCTTTCATATCTTCACATTTACACACATTGAGTGTTAGTAATTTCGAAATATAATTCCGTTTCTTGAATAATTCAAGGGCTATTACAACAATCCCGAAGCTACAAATCAATTATTGGATGGACATGGGTTTATCAAAACGGGCGATATCGGGTATTTCAACGACGACGGCATGCTTTTCGTCGTCGATCGTAAGAAGGACGTCTTGAATTACAAAGGAATGCAACTGAATCCATCGGAAATTGAAAGTGTCATCGAAACAATTGAAGGTGTTCAAAATGTTTCGGTAGTTGGCGTTCCGAATGAAATGTATGGACACTTGGTAGCAGCAGCAGTTATTAAGAAGCAAGGATTTGAGAAGTTATCGGAACAGGAAATTATTGATTATGTTGCTGGTAAACTTCCCGAATACAAGCGACTCAGCGGTGGCGTTTACTTTTTCGATAAATTTCCGACTACGCTAAGTGACAAAGTTTTGAAACGATCGATTTTGGAGGAGATTGTAAAATTGCAAAGCAACACATCAAACAAATAAATTTTTTGAAAATCTACACTCATTTTCCTTTGGAATTCAAATTGAAGCTGGACTTGGTGAACCACAAACGTGCAACCAGAACCTGAGGAGATTCAGTAATAGTTGATTAATTTGACTACAAAATTCATCTGTAGAAAAATTTTGATCAAAACTTTACTGTACTGTCGTCGAGGTATGGAAGATCGCATGGTATGTCTACGTTATTTTGGAGAATGTTACAGACTCCATCAGAGTCTTGCTGAACAACAAAATATAATTCCGATGCGAAATGGATTGTGCAGAATGTAAATTTCTCTGAAGTGACGTAATGCTGCTGTAATGTATGAGAGGGAGTAGAGTAGTGAATGCATTCCAAAGTATAAAAACGTATTCAAGTAGAAGGTGTGACTCAATTACGAACAAATTCTAACTAAAATGACTTTACACGCTACACTCCTGTGAAATGATTCATTATCTGCATGATGACATTCGCTGTAATTCTCATTTTCCAAGTGCTTAAAAATTAAAATGACATACCTACTGGTTTGGAGATTGTTATTTTGACTTATGTGATTGCATCACTCGCTTTCGGCTCGCCACACTTTTCAAAATAAAAATCTTCAAAGTCTCACATATCGACAAATCCAATATTCCATTCCCCATCAAAACATACCGGCGTAAAGTCAATAACACAACTCACGGCAAGCACACTAGTCAATCTATGGAATCTATGCGTTCCACTCGCAACTCAGAAAGTTCACAACGTATAGGAAGTTTATACGGTCGATTTGTGAACCTGAGTCAGGAGGGATATGATGATATACATGATCCACATGATCAAGTGACTTCTGTCATTGCAGAACAGGTCCACTAGAGGCTAAGGTGCTGAGCTAACCATCAATCCAATCCTAACCAATACAATTACAAGCAATGAAAAGTGACCGAAAAACTTTAGAATTGTCGCAGTTTTGTTTGCCTTAGTGCAAGTTTCTCAATGTTGTCTTAGATGGGTAAATAAATCCTTTGTGAAGGATTTGGTATCTATCAGAAATTGTCTCCAGTCTTTTTGAGAAGGAGAAGCTACACTCACGTCCCGTAGCTCATTATACTGTTATAATGTAAGCTATTTTGATATTAATCCAAACATCGCACACTCTACGGGGAATGATGATTGAAATATTCGACGAATTCGTCTCACTCCGCCACAACAACCATATGCTGAAACCACAGTTTCATATATTTTTTTCGTCTCACTCCGCAAAACAAGTCCATTTCATGCGTAAGTGACGTACTACATCGTGAACATTAGCTCCCCGTAGAGTGCATGTGGTTCGGGTTGAGGATTCTTAATTTTAGATGAATAGTTTCGGTGGAAATAATGAATAGTTTCGGTGGAAATAATCGTGAATTCTAGTTCTATATTTTTGGGGCGCACATAAATGACGTTAGTTTGTTGCATTTTGCGTGAGGCAGGCGAGGGGAAGGTGTATCGAAAAGTCAATGATTGTGGGCGTTGGAACTCACTCTCACATAATCTCAGCTTGAATTCAAACATCACAATTGGTGTTCAATTCACATGACGTTCTAATGAGTTCGTAACTAGCCATTAGTCACGTAGTCCCGAATATTAACGTTCAGTTTCCAGTTGATAAAACAAACTTTCCAGCGATGACGAGCGATGATATATAATCCAACCAACAAGTAAGGAAAGTCTGACAATGTATTTCGCATTTTTTTCGGTTAATTTATTTAAATGAAATTAAAAATGTTTGAAAAAAAATATTTAAAATGAATATTCATTATTGTGTATTATATTACCCCATTCTATGCTCTGCCATTCTCTTATGGAATTAAAAATATTGGGGGTGGGGAGGTAGGAAAAAATATGGCATTAAGGATTTGCATTGCAAAAATAATTAAATCGCGAGCTCTCGTATTCATTTTTTTTATTTTTAAACATTTTTTTTTCTACAATACTTTTTTGTTGGTACAGAAAATAACCATTCCGTTGAATTCGTAATTGGTTTATATTCTTAAAATATATTTTTCATTTAAATAAATATGCCAGAGAGCGTTTCTGCACATTTTTTTTTGCCTCTCGTTCGGTTCCAGCTTTTCATTTCGACGGATCTTTTTTTTCATTTTTTAAAGAAACGAATAATGTGCGCAGAATTTAATTTGATTTTTGCTCATTGACATTTCATTACGGTTTTTTTTCGGATTTTACGGAGGATATTTATATTTATACCCCATAGGTATAATAAAACCAATTATGATGAGGCTGTGTGTATACATTGTGTCAGCAAGAAATATGGAAACTCATTTGGAGTTTTTTTTTTGGTTTTGTTTTCGGATGTTGGAGCTGTGATTTGAACAATAAATCGACTTATTGCTAATTAATACTTTTCGTAACGCATGCCTAATGGCTTTTTTCAACCGATGAGAAGTTTCCAGCTCGATCCGGAGGCGTAAAAGTGTGCCGTGACTAAGCGACAAAGTCGTAATATTTCAGCATTAGTTAGACAAAAGATTTTTCCGTCCCTATCTGAGAGACGATTGAGACTCAGAGATGAATCGAAATTTAGTATTCAAACATTTTAAAAAGCCCGGAATAGGCTAGGTTCAGGTCCACCTGAAAAGAACCTGAAACTAGTTCGACCCTAACCTGTTTTGGCCTTGTTTTGACTTGATCCTGTTTCCTGAACCTGATCATGCTCCATGCGTAAGAGAGTTGAAGGAATGGCTAGACGTAGGGTCCTGAACATAATTCCGATTCCGCAATCGCTTTGTTCTAATGTTGTGTAAGAATGGGTTAAGGCCGAACATGCGGTACGTTGAGATAATTATAATGGAGGATTACACACGAAGCATCTCCTTCCAGACCCGACTGTAAAGTAGAGTAGAGAACTGCGCAACCCGGACCGCAATCGCATAAGAAGTGTATCACGAACGATTACGGTACACTGCGGACACCTGACAAAAATGAATGTTCAGAATGATGCTGACTGTCCTTGCGGACTAGATGAGGATTCGGTCAAGTACGTTACTTGTGAATGCCCGATATACTCTCAGCTGTGCTATCTCAAGAAGTGGTCAAACTAGGATCTGCCATCATATTAGACAGGCTACTCGTAGGAACGCAGAGTTTTAACCTGATATAAAAAAATCTTGGTTCGGGTCGGGTCATTCTTCTAAAATTGCCTGATCTGAAGCTGAATTTTTAGGTCAACTTCAATGTGACCCCTGTCGTCAACCTATTCCGTGCTTAAATTTTTTATTTTTTTGCGGATCTCATTTTTTTTGAATGTCACTTGCTACCAACAACAGTCACTGGGCTGATTAATGTAACATTTCTAGCTGATGAAATTCTTATTCGCTATGCGACACGATTGACGTGTACAATACAAAATCGCCAACATAATACTCAATTCATATTAGTGTCATATAATGGATGGCATTTAGCGACCACCAGAAAAGCATCATGCATACTACCATTTCCTATATTCGATAGAGTTTATTTTAAATGCAATTCCGTAGAAACGAACGAAGAAGGAATACCAGGAACGGAAAAAAACGGAGACCCACCACCCATACAAACATGACTCACCCGGACAGCATCGAATTATTAATGCATCTATTCAGATGAATCCAAACCTCGAAACATGGCAAACGGGTATGGACAAAAATCTTTAAACCATTCTCTTCACCCATATCTGCACTACCAATCCCAACACTAAAATGCTGCACCGATTTTCCAAATATCGCCTAAAATATCTCCTTTTCGTTGTTGAATGTTGCGACTATTGGTTGCATTTTATGTAGCATACACATGTAGTAATCCATGACTTTGTCCCGTGAACAACAAATTTTAAGAGGTATTACCACTGAGCTGAAACTGTAGCCTACATCGAGGCGATTTTCGATGATATCTTCTCACAAAAGTCTTATTTCAAAAATGTGGAAACATTATTTTCAGTGAAAAATGGATTTGTTTTTGTCAGCTTCCATTTTACACTGAAATCTAACACATTCCTACGGAAAGTAATGGTTCCACATTTTTCAAAAAGGACTTTCGTAAGAAGGTATCGTCAAAAATGAAATAAAAAATGCCTCGATGTAGGCTACAATTTCAGCTCAGTGGTCGTGCCTCTTAAATCAAAATATCATTGGGATTCATTAAACTTTTCTTAGAGCATTTGTGATAGATTGGAAAGCGTATAGTATATCAGATGAGTTTCCATGAAGGTTCCTCCAAGAAAATTCACACCGATTCCGAGCTATTTGAAGACCAACTTTCATTCATCACGGGACGGGTCATGGAAGTAGCCACATGTAAATTTCACATAGAAATATTGTACACATATGATACATCTATCAATCAACGTTTTCTGTCTATGCTTCTGATTTCGGGCCTACATTCTATATGCACACACCCGTATTTATACACATTTTCGTTGTAGTACGGTATGATATTATTGTATGATGAGAGCGGGGGTGGTGTAGGAGAAGGAGATTGTCTGATGTATGCAAGTTTGCTATGGTTTTGGGAGTAACGCAAGAAAAGTGGAACGATTGTGTGGAAGGGTGATCTCTTCAATCCACATCATTGTCGTGTGTATATGCACACATGCATAATATACACACTATTTTCGATGCACATATCTACCTACATATACAACACATACACGTATCAATGCATAAGCAAAAGTGTACACTCGTTCGTACATGCGAGCGTTAAATATTCTGTTGGGCTGCCTGGTATGAGATTATTTATAGTGGGTGAAATATATGTGGTGGCAGAGGAGTTTTGTACCAATCGTATCGTATAAGGTATCCACACACACACTTCATGGGGTGGTCTATGCATTTCGCGTATTATTTCAACATTTCCTTCATCCCTCCGTCTGTGCAAATACGTGTATGTGTTATTGATCGGCGAATTTCTGCCCTTTCTGCGATTTTCTCTTATGCGATATTGTGGACTGGAATGGTAGAGGAAAATGTAATGTTGAGGTGGTTGCGTTATATATCTAGATAGATATTCATTCACGGGTGTTTCGTATTCATATATGATATCAAATGGTGAATTTGTTTTATATTCTAGTTATACACAATATCATATTGGCATTATGGGGTGTAGCTGGGGGATAATAACAGATTTTTAATGGTTAGAGATTGGGAGAAAATGGTTATGTTTTTGGAGAAATAAAATGTTTTCTAGAAATATCGCTGTTTTTATTTAACAGGAAAAAAAAGGTTTTTTTTTATTGTAAATGTAGCAACATTTTATGTTTTGTTACTCGTATCAGTGACTGGATATTAAGTTTTATATTTTATATTTTCTGTTCAAACCCCAAGGGAGCCATTTTATTTTTTAAACAAATTACAATATTCACAACACACACAAAATAAAAAACAAACCGAAGAACTTGTGTACATTGACAGCACAATAATTTATTTTTAAGTTTAGAATTTGACGATTTTTTTGTCTAACATTTTATGCTTTGAAACGATCTTGTCATTTATAAGGAGTAGCGGTACGTTTGTGAGCATTTTGTCTGTTCGCGACTTTGTTATAAGCTTTCTGTTCTTTAAAACCTTTCCAGAAACGGCAGACGTATCGCCATTATATTCGGAAAATCTGTTACCTCGTTTGTTTGAAGCAATTCGTTTTGATCGATTCAGATCTTTTACTTCATTTGTTACAACACAAATTTTCGTATAATAAAAGAATGTTATGACGGATCAATCCATTATTGCGGTCAGCGTTGTCGACAACAGGTGACTACACCGTTTCTGAGAGGTAGGGTTCATTGCGTCGGATTTGTGGTATCCACTACGCGTTTCGCTGTAACTAGGATTCGTATATAGTGGGTGAGACCTATAGGGTCTCGGCACGTAGGCCGAGTATTGTTCATATACCCAGATACATCTTTAGGATGGAATCATACACGATGTTATAGTTTCCTAAAAAAAATTTTGCGGGCTTTCATTAAAGCCGCACATGAGCAGAGGTGATGTTCTGCCGTTTCTATGTCCCGCATCTACCGCAATCTGGAGAGTTTCTTACGCCTATCGACTTCAGATCAGTGAGTTTCTCAATATTTTCTCTGTAGAGTGAGAGGAAGTAATGGGTTAATGGTGATACAATTTTTCGCCTGTGTAGCTATACTAGTACTTATTTCTCCATTCATCCTTAAAGATCTTTGTTACCCATACACTTATGGGGGAGTAGAGAATTGGAAGCGAAACTGTGATACCTGGTTATTGGTTATGGACCGTTTAGTTTGGTATCTGAGTCTGAGGCTATTTTACCTGGTGTGCCTGCTATTCCGTTGCCTTCAATACATATTTTCTTCTTAACGAAATTCTGTTATTTTATGTACCTTTTTAAGCAGCTTTTAAACGGCATGATTTCATTGGATCTATTACTTCATTTGTTTAGTAAATTGCCTCGTGTTGGTTGCAAAATCTTTTACTTCATTACTTTCGAATGTCTTTTGCTTTATAGAACAACGACGTTCATGGTAAAGAACGGCGATGTGATTTACCATGTTGTACTTTATGGTCAGTCCGGACATGAATACACCATTTACTAAAGCTCATTGCTAAGTTTCGTTGTCCTTGTCGATACCATCAGATATGTTATTTGTTAAAAATCATTGACTCTAAACAAATTTTATTCCAATTTTTTTTAAATCTTTTTGTGTCACTGAATGTCATTCTGTTCAAATCTTTCAATTGAAATGTTCACGCTATGACTCCATTTAAATTGTTGTTGACGCGCGATTCAAGTTTCGGTAAAGTATTTCAATAAATTATGAAAAGCTATCATCTCAATTTTTTCGAGTTCAAATGTAGAATAGATAGACGGTTATTCAATAGCAGCTATACTTACGTCACCACGAAAACTTTATTTTGATAATAAGTCATAGATGGGGTAATGTGGTGTTTGGATCTATATATAAGCTTATTTATGTACACGTGCTGAGGACAATCGTAGTGTTGCGTTGGTGTAAATGTAGTGACGCGAATCCTGCACTACAAAGTTTAAAAAGAAATTCAGAAACTGAGGAACACATTCACAGCAAAATTTTAGTCCATTCGTTAGTTCCTGAGGAGGATGGGCTGCAAGCAACTCTCACATGTTTCTTTAGATTTGCCTGAAATTTTGACTATAGTTCATGTTTGTGCTCTATAAATATACTAAATAAATCGGACGTTTTGAAAAAAGGGGGTTGCCGCCCTTTCTTGAAAGCTCTCGTACAATTATTACCGAATAAGACAAGTGCAACCCGTCACGACAAAATTTTCAACGGAATAATAAATTGTTTCGTGAAAGATACAGACTGGAGATTTCTCGATCGATGCATTGTGATTACTTTCAACATGAAGAATGTGCTTACCAGGTGATTCTGGATTTTGGGAATGAGGATGATTTCTCTCTACAGAACTCCTTAATTTGTATCTAGGTTTTTAGAACTTATTTAGAAAAATTTTGGTTGTGAATTTATTTTCGTACAGTCGAAGCCAGTCGTATTTCAACGTAAAGTTGCTTCAGCTCTTTCTCAGCTGATCCACTCACACAAACAAACTTATTCGTCTCTATACGGGTGAACCAGTTACACGCACGTTATGTTGTTTATTGCATTCACGATTTGATTTGACAGATTATTACTTCCCTAGGTCAAACATTATTCATTTGCTGTCAAAGCAGTCATATGTTGTTGTCTCGTTTTCGCTCATGCAATAAAGCAGTATATTTCATATGAAATATTCTACTATTACACCGTTTCAAGGCGTATAAGCTCTTGTGTAAGTGGTTGATCAACAGCTGAAGCAAATTTAAGTTGAAATTTCACTGTTTGGAACCTACACCCAAGGACTTGTGTCACATTAACCTTTTAAGAGTTTTTTGTTGATCATATTATAATCCTTAACCCATCATAGCATTGAGTTCATTTCAAAAAATTTATTGATTTTGTCAATGTTTACCAATTGCCTGGCTTCCAACATAATAATGCTGATTGAGTATATAGTGCCTGTGCCCCGGTACTTTGGAAAAATTATTTATTGTTAGTAATTGAAAAAACGAAATCCTAAAATAATGAAATAAATTTACAAATTCAATAAAAACTTTTGTGAATGAATGAATACTTTCAATTAAGAATTAACGTTACAGCATGCACTATCCTCATGCCCGTACTGAGTTTGTAGGTGAAGCGGGAAAATTCCCTAAATTTTAAAACAAAAAAATCATTTTGTTCAAATAAATTTTCAATTCTCCGAATAGTATATTCGCTGTGTGCAAATTTGATTTAATAATCTTTTTCTATATAAAATGTGTCGTCGGTCGTCGCCCCAAAACACAGAAACTCAAACACACAAAACATATATATCTGGTCTGGTGTGTTTCTATCTATTATAATGCTCCCATCCCAACCCAATCGTATATAAAAACCGCATCTCTATATGGGGATACGTTCTACGTACGTACGTACGGTACGTACACACAGTAGAGATAACATGTGGCAGGAACGGCAACACATTTATAATATATATAAAATTAAATTTGTTTGTTAAATTATTCAATTATTCATTTGGTAAAATAAATTTATCATCACTTGAAATGTACGTAACATTGTAAAATTAGATATTCGTAGGTTTTCTCGGTGCATACAGCAGTCAGTATAGGTACAATTGTATTGGGAATTGCACACATCCTCTTTCTACATATTTTATGTGCATATTTGGTGTACACATTTCCTACAGAACATTATCACGAGAAAAGACCGTAGCAAACGCTGCGACGGAGCCCCGTACGATTCCGTATACATTGCTTACGTAAAACCCTGCCACCTACAAAGTTCTAGTACAAAAAGTTTTATGAAACATAAAGATTTGAGTGCAAATCACGAAAAGCGCGATTCTGAATAGCCTGCCCGAAGTACAGCCTCAAAAAGCTTATAGAGTCGTAAAGTAGAGGCCTCAGTCTAACCCGTTGAACTTACTCGAAAAATGTAAAAATTATGACTGATAACGGAATGAGCCGGCCTAGCATCGAGCACATTAACTATGCGTGGAAAGCAGCAATGCTAACCATTACACCGCATATTCATAAGATACGAATACCGATTGATATTTTCGCAACTTACTTGATCTAAACAGCCTCTCTACACTTTGCAACACAGAGTATGGAGGCTGTTTAAATTGGTCATATTTGTTTAAACAAGGTGCTCATGATGTTCTACTCGATTTATATGCAAAAAACACTTAGGGCCTTACTTAACCTTACTCTAAGGCCTCTAGCTTACGATTCAATGCACTTTTTTCCTGGATTGGCACTGTCAGTTTCTAGAATTTGCTGCTGCATTTAAACTTGTAACATGTATTTTTCCATCGATGTCTTCAAAAAAAAACGTTAAAACACTCAAAGGGATCTAGCTGAGGCATGGGCCGTCCGAAAATACTAATCATCGAACTCAATCTCACAATTTCGAATACCTTTCAGGAAAACAAAATTATTGAAATCAGATTTGATTGAGCCTCTATAGGCATTGCAAAATGCTATGCAACTTCCATCTGGTTCGAATTAGGTTGGAAGATTTTTCCAAGTTATTTTTAAATTATGCAAATAATCAATACCAACAATTAATGTCAATGTAACATGCCTCAAAAATGCTCACTCGATTTTTAAACTTCGTTTGAAAAAATTGGTTTTCATACAACAGGGAAAACAGCCCAACATAAATAGAGACAGCTTAGACGCACTCTGTATTGTAAACCCTACTTTTTTCCATACAAATTGAAGAAGAGTTTACAATGCTAGTCAAGTTGTTAAACTTCAATTAATTATATGAATAGGGAACTTTTGATGCATGTTGTTGAACAGTTTTTTTTGTTGAGAATGATATTCTACATGGATTTGTAAAAAAGTTTCCAACCTAATTCCGATCGCTACAAATGGGCATATTGAACCTAATAGTTCATTGTACTTCGTACGGGGCTAAAACATATGGTGTACGTATCTATATGTTGGGGTGAAGATAAAAGAGCGAAAGAGGTGAAATGGTTAAAACAACGATGCAATTTTGCCGGTGATAACGAATTGAATTACGTTTTAATATCAAACTGTCAATATAATGTTCAGGCAGTAAACAGCACACATACACGCAACAGAATGTACCAAAGCCGAAACCCATACTAGGCCAAGTTAAGGAAGAAGCATTCCCCTTTTATATTGAATTTGATAACCGAATTTCCTTTGAATTGAACGCAATTTTCGTTTTCTTTTCACAGATGATAGATTCATGTCAACCATGGCTCAGTGGCGTTCCAACAGCAGGAAATGATTACGAAGGTGATGCGGGCAAAATGGAAAACAATAACAAAAGTAAGTTTTTCATTGCATTATAGTTTGTTGTGGGGAAAACTTCTGTAAAAGGTTAACTTCGAACGTATATTGAAAATGAACAGAGTCCTTGGGGTCGTTACAATTAGGTCAAGTTGTTTTAAGCAGTTTCAAACTTTTTGAATCGTTTATTGCAAACGCGCTTCGAGCTCTCTTCACTATTAGAATACTAGGAATTGTGATAGACAGAGAGCTCACGCGCATCTTTGAACCTCATAAAAGGCCAGATTGGAGCTTTTGCCAAATGATTCAATAGTCCTGCACGAAAAACATTTGTTTTATGATTTTTGTAATTGAGCTGTGGTACGGCCCTAGCGAAGGTAGCTCTAGTGTGTACTTCATCCATCGAACATCGTTCAAAATGCAAAGTAATGTCAACGTGAGCAGAACATATTAGCCTATGAAGTCGGACCGCTCAACAAAACCGACCAATGATTCCGCCTTCGTCTGAGAATTTCATGTCCGGATATACCACATTTTTGAGTCGAATCAGATCTTCGGGCGCTCAGAATAAAGAGTTGGCAAAGTGTAGCGAATGACGATGGAACCAGATTTTCGATCACGCCAAGGCCCATAAGTGTCTGTAACGCTGGCAAAGTAAAGTTAGTCTTTAAGAGTCTCATGAAGGATTCAATTGACAAATAAAGTTTTTCGTGCTGGCCAATAGAACAATTTGATATTGGTTTTAAACCGGTCTTTTATGAGGGGTAACGATACGCTTGGGCTCTCGGTCTACTAGGCAGACATTATTCAATTATTAAAATAAAAAAATCGTTTCCAGATGCCGCCGTTGGAAACTTTCTGAAACTGAAGGCACCAACTTGGACACCAGCTCAGCTCCGCGATGCTATCAACTCGGTAGTCACGCAGGAGCTACGATTCACACAGGCATCCATTCAGTACAACATTCCCAAAGGCACACTCTACGACAACATTCTCGGCAAATCGAACCGAATGCAAATACTCGACGAGGCTGGCTTAAACGAAGAAGACGAAATGACAATACTGGAATTTTGCTGTGACATATCCACATCACCGTACAATCGCCGCACCAAGAAGCCACTGTCCAAAATAATGGAGTACATGCTGGATACAATGAATTTGAAATTTCCGCACGACACACGGTTCGGTTTTCGGTGGTGGTGGGCTTTTTGTAAGAAATATTCGATAAGTTCGCTGTATTACGGTAATAACAATGCGGATGTTTGAATTTATCGTAACGAACATATCAGAGGGGCGGTTAATCGGGTTTGTCTGAAAAGTTTTTTTTTCTAACTTTCACTCACATTTAGAATTGAAAAGAAAAATTTGGCTGTAACAATACTTGGATTCAAATGTAAAAGTAGAATTCGTTGAATTGAAACTCTTTTGTTACTTCAATCGTAAGTTCTTCCACTTCTTATCAATAACATTGACTTGGTGTCAGTGGAAATTTTGTTGAAACTTTGATCAGTTATAAGAATAATTTCAAATTTTATTGAAAAAATTATTCAGCGGACGTCAGTGAGGAATTTGATTTAATTTGCCAGTTTCGTTTTGTTTTTATGATTCAATCAGCTGAAGTAAGTTCTCATACAAATTTCACTGTCGTCCACTGTAAATTCCATTCCATTTGTAAGACATTTTCTATTTCAATTTACGTTGGTAATAAATTTTTATTAAAAAACGTTTGCGAGAGAGTATTTTGTCAGTTCCGGGTCCAGATCAACGATCACTATCTAAATGGACTTGTATTGGGCTGGATATTGGTGAGATTTCGACCATCTACATTGAAGTTTTTACAGGGTCGCGGATCATTAAAATTGGAATTTCAGCAACCACACAACCTACAACGTCAAGTCCAAATGACCTTCAGGTTTTTGTTTGATAAGCTAAATTATCGGGCTAGATCAACCTGGAAAGTTCAGATCAGGCTGCTACCTGAAATCTCCTGAACTACTTCAAACTGAACCACCTGCGGGCAAGAACTATTTTCTATGAAATGTCGGTTGGGAGGACCTGTACGAGTTGTGTTCAACATAAAGTCGAGGGGTAAATTACTTTGATTCGAATGAACCCGGATGAGTGAGATGTAAGATGTGTGAGGATCAGCCTTTGCAGATCTAGATCTACATTTCAGTTGGGAGAAGACCTTAGCCCACGAGCAATAATTCGGTTCAAAAAATAAAACTTTGATTAACCGGGATCAACCAACATAACTGACGATAATCCATTAATTAATTACGTTTAATCAATGGTTTTTCACTTGTTAATCTCAAAAAGTGAGCACCCCTCGCATAGAGTAGGTAGTTCATAAACGGCATAGATTTCAAAATTACACTGCAACACTGCATCATTCCATTTGAACTCATCCTTTGTCAAAATTATTTACAGCAGTTACTAGAGTCCCTTACGAAGTCTAATTTGAAAATTGTTCTATGGGAAAAATTCACTAAAATCAGGTGAAACTTACTCGAAACGGGGGTGGCGTCTTCTTAGGTTGACAAAACTCCACTCAACACACAGGCAAAAAGCACTGAAACTCAGGATGGCGCGGCGGATGGTACCTTCGATGTACGACCGAGTAGCTCGACTTAGGCTCGCTCTACAGGCTCTAACTACGGAACCCGTGATTTGATTTCGACCAACGTTTTTTTTTCTAGATTGGTGTAGTCAATACCTTTCATTTATTTTGGATACTAATAAACGACCGATATTTTAATTCAATACTACCGATAAAAGGTAATAAATTACCGATAAAAAATA
>JANTFA010035562.1:0-26221 GCA_026413405.1 Phytosciara flavipes | reverse complement strand
TTACATCACTGCCCAGCACTCTAATTGTTTTCAAGGAAGCAAGTACACCAAACACAAATTATTAAAATGAAAAATTCGTCTTTGATTAATATCGAAAAAGAAAAATTGAAGAAATAATGTGATCACCCGATGAATCTCCTATTTGAGAATTAAATCAAAAATATGTGTTCACACGACGTCGCGATGCCTTCTTCAAATAGAAAATGTGTATGAAGTGCGGTCTTGTGTGCCGATGCGATTTTCCGTTTTGCTTTAGTTTTATTCTCGGTTCATGTTGTGTGTATGCTCGTGTGTATATTTGGCTGATTTTTTTTTTCTTTTATTTTGTGTGTTTCATCACAATATGATGTGGTCGTGTGTGTGTGTGAGCAAGCGAGTAAAGTATGTTTTGTAGGCACGCGCCTGCGTTAGAAAATTCGAAATGGTGTGTGTTGGGTGATCGAGAAAATTCAGCAGTGAAATCATTTTGCTCTTTTTCCATAGACTTTTACTTTTCCATATACTTTTACTTAGATGAAAAAGTCAAAAAACATCCAAACACCTAGAGAGTGTCCACTGTTTGTTATTTTGAACCATTTTTTTTGGGACAAAATATCACTTGGTACATCTCTTGGATTGTGTGTATTGGTTAACGAGATGATGTTTGTTTGTTTGGATAGTCGATGTCATGATATGCATTTCGATATATTGCAAAATAATTTTCGTACTTCTCCCTTGTAACGTAAATAACTATTTTTCTTCATCCTTAGAAAAGGGAAATGTGACGCCAGTCCGTGTAGTCCCGTTTTAGATTGACGCTAAACCGTCTCTTTCAGTTCGATCTCGGGTCTGGTTGCATTTCGAAAAAAAACCCGACCCGCCATATCCACCGCGTACACGAAACGACTCGTATAATTTTGCGCCTCATGACGTTACATTTCCCTTTTTAAATCGAACAATCGCCACTAAAGCACCTCGAAATATCATCTCAAATCCCAAATCGCCAAAAACTCTATAACTTCGTATGGTCCATCAATCGTAAGATTCCACGTTTGACATTTAAGAAGAAAAAAATCGAGCGAAATGCACAAAAGTAAGAGAACACAAAAATCTTTTAACCATACTTTTCAACTTTTGGCGCAAAATACACCAAATCGTTTCACTATACTTTCCGAGCCCGGTCCTATTGAACTGAAAAAGTCCTCTCGATACAATTCCAGTTCACTTCGAAATCCGAATGACCCACGCTCGCACAGTCTATAATGTGCCAGAATATCTAAGTTAAACAAGGAAATTTAACCAAAACTTGAAACAAGAAAATGAAGTAGTTCCGGAGAAGTTCGTGTACTATGTCCATAGTCCGATGGGCGATGTGACCGGCGTTGACTATCAAATGTGACTTTAAATTTTCAAATTTATTTCTCGATAAATCATTACGTCCGTTTGGGACTGTATTATTCATCTATTCTTTCTTTAACGCTCGAAGTGAAATTATGTAAGGAATCTTGTTGAGAACTAAAACGAGACATGAATTGATGAATTTTGCTCTAGTTATCGAGGTGGGAATAATGTTACCCATAAAACCCTGAACTATACCTTCTTGGGGAAAAAAATGATTCACTCTACCACTTTCTTGTAAACGTTTTCATCAACAAATCAAGGAAGCAAGCTGGTGTCAAGTTAAAAATTACTGCTATTTCACACTAACACATCTGCCCTCACGTTTTCATGATCAGATCTTTGTTCCGAGACTGCAATCAATTATATACTCTGGAGTACTTACAGTTGATGTGTAACATCACGAATATAACACAAAATGTATTCTGATTTGTCGGTTTTCTCTATAAAAATGCATAAAAATTGCATTGTAAAAATGTTTTTGAGGTCAAACGCATTCAGGTGCGTTTTTCAAATTCACAGAAAGTCAAAACGAAAAGTAACAAAGAAATTTGTTGAGTGAAAGATTTGAAAAAAATATTTATTTCTTGATGATGATTTGAATGCTTAATTAATCAAGATGAGCCCGTACATGCAATTGCACACTGCACCGTGATTTTTCGTGCACTATCTGATTACGTGACTCTGTTCATCGACATTCTTTGAGTTGGAAAACACTTTACTGATACAAATAGTCATTTCACGCTGCAGTGATACGATTGTAATTACACTCAATATCAAAAGTCTAGGTAGTAACATTGGACTTTCTGCATAGCATCTAAAACTACCAAGCAATACATCAGATTTTTGCTATGCTGTTATTTTAAAATAATCAGAGTTGTCTTTCAAATAGAACCGAAGTCACAAAAAGCTGGCAAAAATACTCGATTTATACTAAGGGCACTTCAAAGACACACGAGCCACAATAAACTCTCTTTCCGTATTGGCGCTGTCAATAGGGGTCGTCAGATTTTCGAACAGAAACGGAATGCTCGCTCAACACAAACGATTTTCTTTTGTCATGATAGCCTTTCGCTGAAAAAAAACATGTTTGACCGCTTGTGTTGGGCAATTCGTTTCTGTTCAAACAATCTGTCCTATCCTTTCACTCTAACGTTTGTAGCACATCAAATTCGAATGTCTGAGTAAATGCAAACCTTCTGTGATCACCCACACAATTTCATGTATGGTTCAACCCCAGGCCAAATGTGACAATACATATCGTGTGCCTAAAATAGTAATTTATGCAACTAGGTTTTTAACCACTAGATTGTCATCGAGTTTAACTTTTCGTCACTTTCGTTAAGAAAATGGGAGGTCTGCAACGACGATACGAAAAAAGAGGGAGTTTTGTGCGACTAGCGCATGTCACCAAAAATTCAAGGGCAACATATATTCAACGGTGGTATACGACCTGCACCTGCTTATGGTTCAAAATGCTGGACGACTATGTATGAACGGTATGGAAGTGATCTAACAACAAACAACGGAGATGAAAATGTGTCGAATGTCCCCTGGCGTCACAAAGTTGGATCACATCAGGAGTGAACATATACGAGGCAAGATGAACTTAAAAGAAGCCATTGTCGACAAAGTCATAAGCGGGAGAAACGGCAAGAAGAGTTCTTTCAACAGAAATACCTAAAAGGGGAAGGCCAAAGCACAGTCAGGCCGGATAAATGCGACAGCTACAAAAGCGAACGGGAAATTTCGAATGCGAGACCTGTAACGTAATGAACGCTTACCGGCCATGAATTAAATTAAATATCTGGTTGAGTTGTAAGCTCGTTGAGTTATCATTTCAAACTGATTTTATTGTTCACAAAAATTGCACATAAAAAGGGTTCAGAATACTAGATTCTATCAATCGATGTGCATACTACGATCTGCAGTAACATATCTAAACGCTGGCCCTGAAAGTCAAAATGACTAGAAAATCAGGAAGATTTTTGAAAGCACTAGTCGTAGGAACCACCGAAACCAAAACGATCTAATGACGAAGAGAACACCATTTCGCAATTTGTTGCATAAATATCCATTCAATAGTAGCCGAACTCTAACGGGAACGAAATAATATTTTCATAAGTTTTAAAGTTTTTTATTTTCAACAATTTACAAATAATATATCTCATTCAACGATTCGCCGTGAGGAACTGTGCCCATGATGCTTGCAGCGTTCCTTCTTTGAACTTCTACGCCGATTCTTTGAATGAAAAACGATTTTGCTCTTTTATCACCGGACGCATCAATCAATTTTTTACCCAGCTCATCGACGAATCGCCTTGTTCCATGACTAAACGGACCTAGCGTTTCCACTGCGAACGGTACGAATTCGTGGTTGATCATGATGGTTTTGTACAGTTCTTTTTTCTTATTGTCCGCTTTATTTGCTGCAGCAGCTACGTTCCTCGATGTTGATTTTAAATACGACGGTGCCAATGTGTCAACACACGTTCCATCCCATACGAGTGACCGTCCATTTTTCCATGGGAAGATTGTCATTCCGTCTGCCCGTTTTCCATCTTCACGAACCAGGCCAATTGGTTCCAAAATTGATGAATGGCGGGCTGAATTTAGTCCTCGTTTTATGATTGCATTTAGTGAAGCATGTCCACCATATCGTCCTGGACTTTTATTGCACGATAGACCATGAATGCCATTGCTTTTTACCATAGACTCACAGATACATTTGTATGGTTTACAGATCGCTGCACCAACTCGCAATGCTACTGCTATTCTTAACGTGTTATTGTCCAGAAGTGTCCCGAGGTTCTTTGATGGTAAAGCGTGTAACCAAGCTCCTGATTCTTGACGTGTTAAAGCTAGTCTCCGAGCTTTGTCGACTTCTGAAACAATAGGGATCGTTTCTATTTTTTGCGTGATTATCGGAAGGTCCCAGCTCGACTGATTCGACAGATCTTCGGGCAAAACTTGTGATTGCGATTGTAACTTCCATTCAATTAATGCATCTTCAACGTACTCAATCTTTACGTCGTTAGATTTGAGGATTGATCCGACTAAAGGTAAAGTACTGTATGTTGATGACAAAAAAGCTGAAGAAGCCAAATCTGTACACAATCGAATGCCAACTCCGCCGAATTTTACCGGTAATGAAATTTGCTGCCAAGATTGTTCGGTGAATTTCATATTCATGATCGATTGTAAAGCTCGTTGTAAATTTTCATCCATGTTTGTTAACAAGCTTTTAAATTTGAATAATGGTGCACATCGGAATAGGTATGTCAGGCGAGGGATCCATAAGCTGTGTTGTAACAGGTACAGGGCTACATGAGGATGCAGCTCCAATAATTTCTCTAGGAAGAAATCTAGAGTCGCTTTCTTTTTCTGAAATGAATTCTCTATCGATAATTCCAAGATAGGTGCTCCCAATAAACAAAAGTCCGATTCTGATATGAATGAAATTCCTGGTGCAATGGTGTTCAACTTCGTTTCAATTTCAAATTTACGTTGTTGCGTGACTTTTTGAAAAACAAACGCTTCGCACTTTGCTGTGTTTAATGATAATCCCAACAAGCGAAAACGATCCTTCAAAATTGACAAGTCTTCTGCTACCGTTTCCAACAGTCCTCCAATAGTACCATCGTCGAGATACCATAGGTTCAAATCTGATGTCAAAATTTGGATAACGCTGTTTATTCCTAAACTGAAAATTGCTGGACCCAGAGGATCGCCTTGTTGACAACCGGTTGACGATAAAATTATTGATTTGTTGTAGAATAGATTTGTTGATGAAGAATAGCATTGGTACACAAATGGATAAATTGCTGGTAATTTCGCTGCAACGTCGTTCAAGAATGGGGTCCGTTCTAATGAATTAAAAGCATTTCTCACGTCGACTTTTACCATGACCTCAGCTGAATGATTTTGCTTGACAAATGTTCGTGTTGCATGTACTGCAGCTTCGGCTCCACCTTGCACTCCGAAACCCAGTTGTTTTGGTTGAAGTTCGGGAACAAGTTTTTCTCTTGCTTCTACACAGCATAATTTCGCCACGAGTCTACGTAGCGTTGCTCCAATTGCGATCGGTCGAATGCCTCCATCCTTCTTGTTGAAAGCCACCAATGCTGCTCCGTATAGGTGTGGAACAAATTCGTCACAGACTTTTCCACTCAGCATAAGGTTTGTTACTTTTGTGATGGCAGTTTGTAACTTCAGTGCTGCTTCGCCACTATTTAAAGACAACAAATCTTTAAGGTGTTGAGGAGATAGACCATCGATTCCACTAGCTGAACCGGCTGCGAATGTTGAAATACTATTTACTACTTGTTCTTCTGCTACTAGTAACGATGGCATGGCGCTCGTAGGTGTTTGTGCTTTCTCGGTTGGATTTGTTAATGGTTGCGGATGTTTACTTTGCAAGATTTCAAATGTTGAATCGCACTCTTCAGCAATTGTGTCTGCACTTGACAAAATTCTAATTGCTCCTCGTATATCGCCATCTGCTACCTTCGATTCGACTAAATTTTTCAATGAAATTTTTAGTCGATGTTCTGGTTTTATATCGTAAATTGACTTGGTTGCATTTTCTTTAATTATTTTGGTCAAGCTCTGTTTTGAATTGTTTCGTTTAACGTTGAGCACGCGATATGGGAAGAGGAATAGCGATTGCCAAGCTTTTGCCGAATTCTGTATTGCAACATCATTCATCAACGATGTCAGTTTAATAGCTACAGCTATGCGAGCTCCTCGGGGTATTCGTCGAATAACTTTCACACCAGATTTGTAACATTGGATCAATTTAGCAAAATCGTTTTCATTGAAATTGATTTCTGATTCTTTATGGCATTTTGCAACATGGATCTTCAAGCCATTCTTACTGGTAAAAGATTTCGAACAAGTACCTACGCTGCACCTGAACGAGCTGTCCGGTTCATTTTCGCTTTCTTCGTTGTTTCTTCGAGATTTCTTCGTTTCTTCAGAGAAAGGTTTTTTGTGAACGTTCATGTGGACTTTAAGACCTCGGTCGTTTTTTGCAGTGAAACCACAAACCAGACAGGAATCCTTATTGTGTTTTGTTAATTTTCCATTAGGAGAGCAATCAGCCGAATCGTTTTCATCGTTAACCAACTTGAGGAATTCGTCTAATTCATTAATCGAAGTATCACAGTTTAGATTCTTTGTGGGAACTTGAGAATTTTCTTGACGGAATCCTTTCTTTCTCTTTGACCTTCGCAATTCGATTTCTTCAGATAATTTCTTGTGTTGACTGAGATGAATTTGAAGTCCTTTGTCTGTAGCAAATGTTCGATCGCAGGGGATGCATTTAAATGAAATTTTGTTTGATTGCAAGAGCTTCTGAAGATTCAATGATTGCGCTCCGTCGATAGAAAAATTGACGCTTTGATCATTTATGTAGTCTGATCCTCCTGAGCAGTCACCCATTGGCTTGGTCGTTAGTCTAATAATTACTGTTTATTTCAATTTATTCGAATTTTTTCCAATCCTTAGAATTAGTTGTTTTCGAAAAGTTCGAACTCAGACTCAACGACACCGACATAATTTCACTGTGAGCCCATGCTCTTTTCAATTGTATTGAAGATCTCAACCACGAAACTTTATTCCTATTCCTATACTACTAAAATATCAACAGGATATGTCCTATTTTCGATACGCAATAAAATGAATCCACTTATCGGAGCCCCAATTCATCAACTCATACTTTTATCATGTACATAGGATTTTGGTAATTAATCTTGTCTTTGACACACAATTCAGACAAGACGAATTGCGTTTGTTCTTAACGACAATTCAAAACTTTCTTTCCCTGATAAAGTGTATTTATGCCACACCGTGTTCGAAAGTTACTGTTTTCACAAACACAAAAAGTCAGAAATTTTAATTTTGATCTGGGATCTGTGAATTTTTGCCTTGCTTTACCAGTTTTTGGCTTACTTTGAAATGTAAATGTTCGTTTTTAGTGGCTGGTCGAACAGTAATATGATGTGATCAGATAATATGTACAGTGTCCTTAGAAAGTCGTCGAACATGTGAACCAATACAACAAAAGAAGCGCGAACAACAGAACAGTAGAAGCTCTACTTCTGCTATTTTGTTTGTATTTCCTTTGTTATGCTGTTCACATATTTGAATTCTAGAATGCCTAGATGGCTAAAGAAGGGAAGCCCCAATTCGAGCTGCAGGAAAACTCGGATATCTTTTGTTTATAAATTATTTTATTTTCCATTGCAATATTTCGCAGCCTGATGATGTCAATTGCATTTTACTGTTGAACTCGACTTTCTTCGACTTAACCTATCAGATTTTCGTCTTATTCCAAAATTAACATAATTTCCTAATTTTACTCGTCGTTGGATATACCAGTCATTGCCCTAATCCAATCGATATAGGAAGTCAATCTGGTGTAAACAGTTGGACCAGAGCAGCCATTCGGGTTTATTGTGCTTGCAATACCAATTTGCAACCAAGTATCGTTATATTGAACGACGAGTGCTCCACCTATGTCACCGTGACATGCAGCTTGAGTGGTGTTAGATTTAGCGCATATGGCACCGGTTTGTACATATCGTTGATCGAAAGACTGCTGACATTCTGCATTGGTTAATGTCACTTGTTGGCTGAATCTCAGTTGATTTGACAAATAGTTACTGCCTGATAGTGCGATAAATTGGCAATAAGTCATTGGCTTCTCTACATACTTAAAAAGCGTCATGGACATACCTTCCACATAAACACCATATCCCGATATGTATGATTGGGCATTAACATATTGATTACCAGCGTGTTGCAGTCCGGGAATCAGGATTGCTCTCAACGTATTCGAATATACGACTGGGGTAGTCAATCGAATGATTCCAACATTGTCTGTGTTATGTAGAGGATTGAATAGACTGTGTAAAACGAACAATGATGATTCTTGACTGGTTTGTGGTTCCAGAAATAGTACGGATCCCATATCGACTCGAACGGTTTGAGCATCGACAAGACACGATGCAGCAGTCAAGACGAATTGGCTTGATATTAGCGAGCCTCCACAATACCGTAAGTTTGTCGAATTAGTTTTTACTATTTGAAGGGATACATGCCACGGGAATTGGTAAGGGTGAGCGATTGTCCCATCAATGATGCGAGTTATCGGAGATGCCTAATTGAATTTTTCTCATTAAATTTTTGTCTCACAAAAACACACAATTTGTTATCAAATTATACCTCTGCACTGCTGTGGCTGTAGTAGATTAATGTTTGCAAAAAAATTACGAAAATCACTTTGCTATCCATTTTGTTTGGTTTTTTTTTAAATGTTCGTACTGAATGCGGTAAGAAACTCAATTAAACATCTGCACGTCTGTCCTCGCTTATATATCCAACGTAACGGAAATAGCACTCATTCAGCTACATAATCTGTGGTAGTTTGAGCCGCTACTGATAACAGATTATTTTTCAAAGACACGCTGATCGATGTATCAAAATGTTTAAATTGTCGTTAAGGTGTTCTTACAGTCTTGGTTGCGACGCTGTTGTTATTGTACAGCTCATTGATAACACTTCAACATAATCAATCAATACTTTGGCTTTTTCGCCAGATTCGGATAGCTGAAGTGCCCGAAATACTGTACAATAACAACAGTTTCTAGAATGTGATACGAATCAGTATTCGGAAAATTATCACAGTCGCAGATAAAGCAGTAAAGACGAAAATTGTTGTCTAGGTTATATTTTACAGTGGCGAATACTGAAAATACACAATTTCCTGCAACCCGAGTGGATTGTTTTCAGCAACGAATTCAAGACAAATTACACATCTCAACTCAAATTTTGAATGAAAGAATTTTGTTTGCATTTGTGCTTCATATTTTGTCCATCGCTCTGCGTGCTTAGCTTTCACTCAATCTTTCAGCGCTCTTATGCATAAAGATTGAGGAACTGGGATTTGTGGATCAGGTGAAGAGCCAATTTTAGTCATTTAATCGGCTTTTTCATTACTTTCCACACCCGAGTGTCCTAGTACTGATACAAGAACGATGCGATTTCTATGGGCAATCTCGTTCAGGAAGCGTTACCCTTTTTTCAGAAATGTTCGCGATATCTGCGCAAGCTATTCACCAAATCAAGTGAAAAATGTAACGAAATTGACGGTGGAAATGTCCATCTATGCGAACGATCATACATCAACTTCAAGAAAAACTCAAAATTATGTTGACGCATCCACTCACGCACCCATATCAACAACAGAAATATTTCCTTGCGTTTACAAATTTATTGCCAAATGTACAAAACGATAATTCTAAAATGCTTCGATCAACGTTGTCATTCTTCTAAGGATGGATTGAAATTCCAGTCATTTCGGTGATCCATTGAAGGTACGGAGTTATTCTCGTGTATAAATTGGGATTTGTTCCTGCACATCCATCACTATGAATCGTACTAATCAGACCAATCTGATACCATACCCCATTAATGTTTGTTACTAAAGCGCCACCCTGATCGCCATAACAACCGGATTGTAGTGAATTGATATATCCCAAGGTGCACATAGTTTCGCCGCGAACATAACCTGGTGGGTAAGATTGTTCACATTCATCGTTCGATATGACTGTTGTGAAAGCGTATCGCAAGTTTTCGGACAAGTAGCTATCTCCTGGATGGAATTGAATGAATAATTGAGAAATTTCCACATTGGAATTGAAAAATTCCTTTTCTAATACCGTTTTTGGCGACTCCGTAACCAGATATGTAACTGATTGCGTTAACAAACGAATTGGCCGCCTGTGACCGACCAGCTAACAAAATGGGCCTGTTATCATTGGTATGCCAAACGTCCACATTAAGTTGAACAATTCCGATGTTATTTGCATTGTTTTGAGAATTGAACTGTGGATGTACCATAGCCAAGATGGTGGTCTGTGTTTGTAGTGGAGTTGAGAAAGAAATGGATCCGTAGTCGACTCTGATGCTGATTGCATTAACTAGACAGCTCGCAGCGGTGAGAACATGACGAGATCCAATTAAAGATCCTCCACAATATCCCCGTTGTGTCGTATTCGCATAGCTGACGGTTATTGAAACGTGCCACGGAAATTGATATTTTGCTGCGATGTTTCCATGGACAATACGACCACCGATACTGGCTACTGTTGGCACTGCCTACAAAATTTAATCGGAAAATGACTTAATGGGTTTCGCGGAATCGAAATAATAAAAAAAAAATTCACCGTATTTTGAGCAACTAAACAGCCGAATAGAACTGCAAAAATGTATGGAAGATACATGGTTAGAATAAACAACGCACAGAGAGTGTAAGCTGTTGAAGCGCTTAGAATTTCTTGATATTACTGGACAAAGCCTAATCCATTCCATTATATACATCGATCAAATTTTTTCCTTATCAAGCAACATTAATTAAATGTTAACCCGTTCGATGTTTCACTTAGCTAATTCCTATCAACGAATTAAATCGAAGAAAACTAATTAAGAAATTCAGACTGGATATAACAACACTGTAATTAGTCGAGTCGTAAAGTAGCATAAAGACGTAGTCGAATTTTATCTATGTTACCGTAATCTGAAGCGAATGCCTTTCAATAGTAGATTGCGTCCTTTTGTTGGAACGAAAGGCAACGACGTAATCTACTAATAACACTGATGGTTAGTAAATGGAATATGCTGATTACTGACGCGTAACAAAGATATTCCTCGGAACACGTAGGAACCCTGACCTGATCTTGACCCAAGCTGAAGTAAGATTTCAGGTTCAACTCGAATCTGAGCCGGATCTTTCGCTTTTAGGTTTTATCCAGAACTAATACACACCCTTTGGGGCTTTTCACATATTACGTCACGATGTCTTATGGAATTTTTGATTCCCCTTATGATAGTTCTTGACCTGAACCTAAATTTTCTTAGATCCGATCAGGTTGGATCTGGCTACCCTTTTCTATCCTCAATTCTATCTCCATTTTACCGGTAGAATACGTATTTGACTGTAAGGTACCGTTGCAACAAACTGGTATCATCAGAAAAATTATTTTTTGTCAGTAATTCATTTTACAATCAGTGCAATATTGCTGGCGATAAGAGTTTAAAAACGTTTGTTGTCATCCCATAAGGTTCGTTCTTAAAGCCCTTATCGCCGAGCAAATATTGCACCGATTGAAAACTAAAGTTCCGGTGTTCCGAGATCATTTGATAGACGATGGCGTTTCATTTGATTAAAATCCGTCAAGTGAAAATTTAATTATTGTTCTGATGACACCAGTTTGTTGCAACGGCACCTTACAGTCAAGAGAACAACCCATATTCTACCTGTAGAATTGAGGATGGAAAACGGTGGCCGTTGTACCTCTCCAGAAACAAAAGCTGTCCACCAAACATTTGGGTTAGCTCTACCCCAACCTGATCTAACCTAAAAACTCGAACACTACCTCGAACATTACATAGTCGATTTAGATAGTAGATATAAAGATTGATGCTACGGAAGTTACTTCTCCAAATAATACCTTGTTTTTTATCACATTTTACAGATTCTGTTACACTCAAGTGGTAACATCGTTGAGTTAGTCATAGCTCTGGTCAGACGACTTCTATTATTAAATTTTTTTTCTTATCAAATTCAGATTTGTTCGAACTGAAGTACTTCTGGGTTTAACAAAATCAATAATTTATTGGTTGGGAATTTTGTACTGAAAATTATAATTGACTTCCACTTAATGCTGATAATTAAACCGCTTTTTTACCCGCCTGATTACAGTTTAAAATTCGTAAACAATTCGAGTTAATTTTTATTTATTTGTGATAAATGCCGATTAATCGATTACAATGTAGCGCCCGAATTGGCGATTAAAAAGAAAAACAAAATTGTTTGTTATACAGGTTATCATTAAAGATAGAGGTTTCGATGAAGAGGTTAGAGGGAAAGAGAGTGTTGTCAATTCGTGCCGTAGTTATTTTCTCACCGCACATCCGGTCAACTTAACTACACAGATTATGATCGTTAAACTCCTCATGATATTATGCTGTCGTTATAGCTTCGTTGCATCAAATGTCTATGTCTATCTGGGAAATGTTTTATTTCACAGAAGCAGAA
Source organism: Phytosciara flavipes (assembly GCA_026413405.1). Lineage (NCBI taxonomy): Eukaryota > Metazoa > Arthropoda > Insecta > Diptera > Sciaridae > Phytosciara > Phytosciara flavipes. Next base: position 13,743 of record JANTFA010035562.1, on the reverse strand, counting down.
CCGAACAGAACGCACCAAATAAAATTATCAAAACAAAAGATAAGAAATCTGAGAGCTGTGACTAGAAAATCGGTCAAGAATTATAGTAGCAAGCAATGGAACGAGTATGTTGTTCGCTGAACTTAGTTCACTTAGTTAATCATAACGTTGACATTGATACTGAACCATAACCTACCTATCGAGTGATGTTTCCCTCGCTTTGTGTATGATTTCATTACACTAGACGATATACCTTTCATATTGTTCTTAAAACCATAATCATGGCACCATTGTAGTGCATGCGACGTGACGCCACTTTCATAATGTAAACATTTTAGAAAAATGTAGGGACTAATGAAAATTAGAATTTTTCAACTTCCCCCTTTCTAACTGTTAATATTTTCGTAATCAGAGCAACGAGTTCCACAAGCTATTACACTTCAAATTGGTTGAAGCTGAAGACACACGAGCAGTTTTGCGTTAATGTGATCGACAATTATGCTTTGTTTTCTTCTGTTTAGCCTGAGGATGTACAATGAAAATCGATCAGCATAGTTATTGTCGATCCTATCAACGCAAAATTGCTCGTGTGCCTGCAGCCAAGAATGTCCTTCAAAAATGCAATTTCCTTTTGTATATTTTTGGTTAAATCTTTTGTGTTCATGCGCAGAATGCGTCACCATACGCGATATCACTCATTTTGCAAGTGTTCACACACAAGAACTTGCGTCACCTTTACCCTTCAGCGTTTTTTTTTTGACTGATTGATCTTTACTCAGAAATTATTCTTTTCTTTTACAGATTACTGATCGAGCCAAATTTTATATCGGGCACTAGTAACGGCAGCATTTCGATTGATGTGATACGAGACTCACTCGAAAAAGGACTACCACCAATTGTGTTGGACATAAATAACATCACAATAACGGAGGCAAAAGGTATAATACAGAGGCTTTTGTTTAGCAAAATAAAATTGAAGCCAACCAAAATATTCGTTCCGCAGTATTTCATTATCCATCGGATATTGCTTCGCCGTTGGACATTGAAACGGCATATGGCGAGCACAATGACACCTTTATCATTGACATCAAACGCGGCATCGATAAAAACGATAAAAACATAACGCTTCAAATTCAATTAAATTTCATCAGTAAACTAACCGACACACTTCAAGGATTCTATCGCACATCCTACAAAGATGGACGGAACGAAGAAGCAAAGTAAAAAAAAAATGTTTTTTTTTTTAATTTCGTTAAAATGCTCAAATGAAAATCGCACCTCAAAATGTGAATTTAATGTTTCTGTTACATTTGAGCTTTTAATATTCGTGCAAAGCAGAGTTAAATGGAAAAACTTTTCGTTTTATTTTTATTATCGTAACCTAAAGCATTTTCCTTTATGCGATTCATTTTCAGATGGCTTGCAAGCACGCAATTTTCACCAATAGATGCTAGGCGTGCGTTTCCCTGCTTCGATCGGCCGGACAAAAAGGCACAGTTCCAGATTAGCATTATTCGGGAAAAAGATAAATTGATGGCACTATCAAATATGCCCAGTTCAAACATAAGGTTCGCTCTTTTCTTTATCATTTTTCCGAAATATATTCACTTCACTCAACCAACATTGCAATGAACCAAAAAACCTAAATATTTTATTCCCGTAAACAATGTTCCGTTAACACGAGACAAGATAACCGGGAGGATTTCCATGAACAATAAAACGACTGATGGATCGAATTGATGGGTTTTTTTTTCATTCACAGCTACGTTAAGCCCGGATACATTCAAGAAGATTTCGAGATAACTCCGAAAATGTCAACCTATTTGGTTGCTTTCATCGTATCCGATTTGGTTGTTGCGAACGTGTCGAACGGTCAATTGCCACCGAATCTACCGCGAATAAATATTTGGACCAGAAAAGAGGTGTCCGATATGGCCACCTACACGTACGATGCTACAGTGAAAATTTTACCATTTTTCGAGGAATACTTTGGCATCAAATATCAACTGCCCAAAATCGATATGGTCGCTGTGCCAGACTTTGGTTTTCGGGCTATGGAAAATTGGGGTCTGATTAATTTTCGGTAAGTTAATTTCACACATTATGAGTCTATGGGATAATTTGATTGGAATAAGATCATCGGAGGGTCAATCGCATATTTTTACCCACCATCACACATTCTGAATGCATTTGATGTAGATTGACATCATTATGATCTCATTAATCTAAAAAAAACTCTTTCCCATTCCGTCGAACGTGTGTGATGAACATAATAATTTCCCTCAGTTTTACACACGCTGACAATATGTCGGTTAAAATGCATTCGACATTTTCATATTAATAATAAAAATGTGAGGCTTCCTTCACACAATTTATAGCTAACAAGACTCCGCGTCCACAATTCGAAAGCATAGAGTCGAAGAATGTACAAACAGTAAATTAAGTAGATTTTTAAGTGCCAGTGTCAAGTTCAACGCATATGTCACTCGTAAACATTCGGTATTTATGACTTTGAATAGAAAATATTAATTGGTTAAAATCAACTTACGTTAATTTACATTGCGCGGGGCAATAAAATTTTATGGAGTCAAAGAGAAAGAGTGAAAAATTGTAATGAGTGTGGTGGTGGTGGTGGTGGTGATGAAGGCATGTCATTATTACATTACATAAAACGGCTCCGACTGAAGATATTTATTTTCCCATGAAGTGATTACGCCACACAATATATTGTTGTGAAGATTATGTCAGTCATTATTTGTTTATTATGCTGGCGCAAAAAACAAAATCGTTCTTTGAAACATTCGTAAGTACTTAAGATACCCATTATTATTGCTCATTGCTTACACATTCGATCGACGAACTAGTTTTAATTCTAAACAATTTTTTTTGTCTACAATGACATGTCGCTCACATTACACTGTATCGAGTCATACAACTCAGTGAGTTCTTATCAACGGAAAATTGTTTCGAAATTCTTTTCAGACTGTAGCACAAATTGTGTGGATTAGAGACTTAACGACTGGAAACATATTCATTGTGGAATTTGATGAGAAGAGTCTTATAATTAGAACAGAGAAACATTTAGTGAATTAGACGAGTAGTGTAGGCCATAATAGCTGGTTGTCCATAGAATGCGTACATCTGAAAACTACTCTGCACGTTTGATCATTCCATTTAGACTCATCCCTTGTTAAAATTGCCATTTCGAAAGCCTAGTTTGAGAATGGATCGTTCGAGATGGAGAAAAATCGGGGAGGCCTACATTCAACAGTGGATAACCCTTAGGTAGCGGCGTCTCCTTTGGGAAATAGGCTGATAAAGAAGAAGAAGAAGAGTTTGAGAATGTGTCGTTACAATCTTTATTCCAATACATTCTATTGTAGCACAGAAAAAGGCCAGAAAGAAAAGAAGAATTTGAATTAATGCAAATGATAAAGCCCGTCCAGTTCAGTACTCTTTGAAATATTAAAATTGCATTACCTCGCTGAATAGCTAGAAAAATTCTTTGAAACAAGTAATGTCTTGTCTTTTACTCGCCTGTCAGTCTCACCAATTTCGAGCAAATCTTATTGTGCTCGGTTTCCTTTTGAGCGGCAGCTTTTTACTCGACATATTGTATGCGACAAGTGCTTTACCCCTCTTCCAGGTGGTATATGTTATGCCATCAGGTCGTTTGCTACCACCGCACCGTCCCGATATAAATTGGTTGGCTCAAGCAAAGATGACGTGCGTATTGATACCAAACTTTGATGCAAAATTACTATTCAACTCAGCATACTCGTTCAACTCAAATATTCCTCATCGTTCTTTCTTTTTGCAATGGAGGTCGTGTTGTTCCGACTCGTCCACTGCTTTACCGCAGTCACATTCAAACGAATGACAAATTTTTGAACCGAGACGTAGACTGTTACATATGCGCATTACATCGATGTTTTTTTTCTGGATTGGTCAGTGCCTATCATTTTCTGTTCTATCTTCGACTACTCGAATAAACATGAGATTTTAGGCACACCATGTGTATTGTTCCACTCGAGTCCTCGAGTGACAATACACACAAATCTAAAGCCCTTGTGTTTTTAAATCTTATTTCTGAAAAGATAAGAAATTTTGCGACAACTTTCGTGTTTATTTCAAGAGATGAGGTATATAAACCCTGATTGAAGTTGAATGCTGCGTGAGGTATGCAGCATTTATCACTCGGTTGCGTAAATTAACATCAGCGTCACTATAGGATCATGCGTCGACAAGTTTGTCGATGTGAAACTAGTTCAAACTTTTACTCAATCCAAGATAAAATTTAACTTCGGAAAAATGTATAAAACGTTTCGCCAGTAAGCCTTTTTCTGCCTCACCTTAAAATTTGGACATGTACGACTGCTGGCATGTATGATGTATAACAATACGACCGATGCCAGTAGACATACATGCCGAAGTGAGACAGTAAAAAGGCTGCAGACCACAAGCAGCTTCGACTTGTATTTTAATTTTCCTTTATAATCCAGACTGAAATTCGCCATCAAATTATATTTTCGTGGTTGGAAGAAGTTATTCGCATGCAACATTCATCACACAACCCACTGATTTCACAGTTTATTTTTAGATTTTATCAACTGACTGTGTACTATAAAGGGGTTGTCTGTCAAGTTTTGCATGCAGGGAAAAATAACGTTAAATTTATGACAATTACTGCAAAGAGTTAAGAATAGAAATGATGTGTGCTTGTGCCTGTAAAGCAGTTATTTATTTTTTATTTCGTTTAAAGACCTAGGTTGGTTATACGAAAGAAAAGAAATGTTCAACTGAATGATCTTAGGCCTATAGGTATGGCGCAAGTAGCTGGTACGGATATTCAAAACTATGAAAGCAAAAGGTTGCGAATTGAATTAGGAAATTAATTAGACTCGCGTGAGACTCACCTGATTTGTTTTCAGGGTAGTGAACTACTCAGAAAAGTCGGGTCACATTCTCTTGAAAAGTTACAAAGATAAGTGTTGAAAGACATTGTAAGTCCATAAGTCACGAAAAGTCAAAGTCAGGTCACACCGTTTTTGAAAGTAGTTTTCCCCTCGTATCGATTCTCATTGTTGTTAAAATGTCTACAATTCCAACGCGCAATTGTAAAGGAAATCATGGTCTTACCTATCAATACAAAACGACCACACCTACTGTTAGCTTTTCCAATTGAAATTAAAGTTCGATGTCCACATAATATACTGAACTTGCATTCGTTGTTCTGTCCACTATAAATTTGTCAATTTGTTCACATTGCAGTGAGGCCAGTATATTAGTTCCAGAAAATGAAAGCATTCGATCGTCAGCTGAACATACCGAACACGTAACATATGTATTGGCGCATGGTATAGTTTACTGACCGTTCTACAATCCCGGACACTGGATAAATGATTCTCTTTTCAGAACTCGCGCACATGTGGTTCGGAAATCTGGTTACAATGAAATGGTGGAGCGATTTATGGTTGAAAGAGGGCTTTGCCACCTACATGAGCTTTCTGGCTATTGATCATGTAAGTTGAATTCTTTCTTCATACTCATTCTAGTGGACCGGCTGATTGGTGTTTCAATGTGTGTGTAGATTGAACGAGGATGGCAAATAATGGACTTCTTCTCTGTTACGGCACTGCAAAATGCAATGGAAATTGATAGTGACAGTAGCAGTCATCCGATTTCATTTCCGGTTTCAAAACCGTCCGATATACGGCGTATATTCGATCCGATTTCATATTCCAAAGGTGCGTCGATCATTCGAATGATGTATGGATTTTTGGGTGAAAAGGCATTCAAAGGTGGCCTACAGGCGTACCTAAACAAGTTTCAATATGACAACGCTGTTCAGGTACAATCTTTTGATACCGGGACTCGAATTGATTTTTTTTTCAACCTAAATTCGGTTCTTAGGACGACCTTTGGGAAGTCATGACAACTTTTGGTCACAAGTTCGATTCGCTGCCAAAAGATTTCGATGTTAAAAAGATCATGGACACGTGGACCCTACAGTCGGGCTATCCCGTAGTGACTGTGGTTAGAAGTGGCGCCAATGTGACGATATCTCAACAGAAGTACATGCTACCGTCAGTGGATTACGAGGACACAACGCGATGGTTCATACCAATTACATATGAAACGAATGTCAAACGAACTGAAGACGATCTGCCTGCCTACTGGCTTTCCAATTCGAAAAACATAACAATTCCCGATGCAGTCGATCCGACTCACTGGATGTACGTCAATATCAAACGGGCCGGATATTATCGGGTCAATTACGACTACGAATCGTGGGTGATTTTAAGTCGAAGCTTTGATGAATTCACGCCGGTCGTGAAAGCTCAATTAGTTGATGATGCACTGAATTTGGCCAGAGCGGAGATATTGTCGTACGATATTCCATTGACATTTTTACTGAAATTGGGTAATCATGCCGATGCGCTGCCATGGGCCGCAACGGAAAAGAGTCTTCAATATTTGATGTACATGACTAACAGGGAACCGGCTTTCGAACACTTTCGGGTAGGTTGGTGCGCATTTGGGATAATACGGGCGGTGTTATGTGAATTCGAATATTTTTATATTCATTTCCAGGCGTTGATGAAATTCATTTTGAAACCAATCTACGAGAAAATGGGCTTCGATGAGATTGAAGGCGAGTCTCACATCGAACTCATGCACCGCTGCAGAATCATCAAATTTGCTTGTCAATTCGGATACGATCGGTGTACGAATCGAGCTCAAATTCTGTTCCGTGACTGGATGAGAGATAAAATGAATTTGTAAGTGTGTCTCGGCTGAAATCGGGAGCAGATCTGGGCAATCTCGATATCAGATTGTAAACTTAAATGGGGTTCATATTCCATTACAGAATCAGTCCGAATCTTAAGGAGGTCATCTACTGTACTGCTATGCGGGAAGGTTCATTCCAGGAATGGTATTTCGCTTACGAACGATATCTGGCGACAACAAGTGCCGCTGAAAAGGAATTAATTCTTGGCGCATTGGGATGTACAACCAAACCATGGTTACTATCGAAGTAAGTTCAATTTCAATGGCCACCATCAACGGCCAAGTTTTTAGAGTAGCTTACAATGCGTCTGAGTTGGAATCGTACAATAATCGAAATTATCTGTAAACTCACTTCATGTCTCGTTCGATTAATTGCTCAATATTCTACTTACAACGTTCACAGGAAACGCAGACCAAAAAGGTCAACAAAAATTTGTTACAAAATTATCGCTCTTTTTACAACTGCATTGCCCGCATAGCCTCATAAAATTGACTCTCCCGTAACATTTTTTCTTTTCTTTTTAATGGTCTGTAACCATTCTACACTCATTATCAGTACGACCTTCCAAACCAAGTCTAAAATAGTGATTGTAAAATGTGACATTTTTCAACGAATTTTTATTGTCGAACTATATTTCTAGCACAAGAAACGCTTTTCCCTGCTACAACACTGCTCTTATACATTGATACTCATTCTCTCAAAATCAACTTACTCGTATAACATCATCGTATGTATACAACACACAGGCGCGTCGGATGTATAAACACAGGCGTCGCATAACCAACGCAATTATACCATTCATTGTGTTTAAAAGCGCCGTACAGTGGACTAACTCCATAAATTCATTTTGTTTGTTTTTCTTTACTTCTTCTTCATGTTGGTAATTATGCCGCCAAAAACGTACCGGTCCCATGGTGTAATGGTTAGCACTCAGGACTCTGAATCCTGCGATCCGAGTTCAAATCTCGGTGGGACCTGATGGAAATTTTTTTTTTTCATTTGGGTAAATTAATTTCCATTTTCAATTACAACGTCACGACTATTATATTGGTAGTCGCTGTGAAAGACCCGAGAAGTAGAGAATCCAAGTAGAATTGTAGATTCCATTCAAATTTTTATAATTTCAAAATTACCGAGGACATACAAAAAGAAAATCCACCATTGAACAAAATGTTGTATGATCATCCTCCAGTTGCGGTACTTCAATACTTGACTTAACCTTAGTTTCGTTAAATCTTTCTTTGCATGGAGTGTGTTCATTGTAACCGAACCCAGGATAAAGTTACAGGACGGTCATATAACGTTTATGGGACAGAGTCTTCAGTTGAAAATTGTTGCATATTTCGAATCAGACAAATAAAAAAAAAGTTTACCGAGGTTCTACCGAGATTTGAACTCGGATCGCTGGATTCAAAGTCCAGAGTGCTAACCATTACACCATAGAACCGTATAAATGTACAGCGCTTAGCATAAATTATATATTTCACGACGACGTTTCTCTCTTTTAATGTGCTGGCTCGTAGAGAGAATTATTTTAGACGATTTTTTTCTTCTTCTGTTGAGTGTATGTGTTTGGGTGTGTGTACAGTTCATGTGAATGAGTAAGTAAACTTTTGAGTTGAAAATTTTTTTGAAATCTTGATTTCTTTTGAATGTTATGCATCCAGCATTTTGTGAACAATTAACTTAAATTGTGGTCGTTACACATTAAGTTGTAGGACAGGGCGGAGATTTAGAACATCGGGGCATCAGTCAGAAATGCATACACCCGAATGTTATTAACTCTTCGCAATTCTATCTCTCAATTTAAGCAAGCTTCAGCTGGTTTCAATTCGTTGGCCGTTATCAACGAATTGTATTACTGGCAAAGCAGTATCTCAGAGTATTGCGCTGTCTACCACTTAGAAAATGGTGTGGGTCTATGAGATTCAGATGGTGGCCCATCAAAATTTCAAAATGTTTTTACGGAACCTCTTAAAGGCCATTCGGAAGCTCAAAATTACGAATTTCAGACCCCCTTGTTCCCTTGTACGCCCAAACATACGAGGAATTTTCCCCTATTCATTGAATTGAAAAATAAATCAATTTTCCCATTCATTTAGATACTTGAACATGACAATTTCGTCAGCATCAGGCATCCGTAAACAGGATGGTGCCCGAGCATTTGCATCTGTGGCAAAGAACAACATTGGATATGAGATTGCATTTAACTTTTTGGTGACAAATATCAAGGAAATCAGTGAATAGTAAGTCACTTCTTGACCAAATCGAACCGAATTCGGTGGAAGGGAATAACAATAATTGAATTTTCATTTCTAATTTGACGCAGCTTTGGCGACGGTTTTTCCACTCTGTCGAAAATGGTCGATTCGGTGACCACCTACATGAACAAAGACTATCAAATGGACCAATTCCAGCAGTTTGCTGAAAAGGCTCGTTCGCTAGGTTTGAAGTCCGTTGAATCGAGCATAAAACTGGCATCGGAACAGGTTAAAAATAACATCTATTGGAGATCAAGGTCGTATTATAAGCTTCAGGAATATCTGGAAACGTTAACCAGGCAGCTGCACATCAATTTGAATTAAATTATTTTAAATGAATGGGGAGGATGAGAAGAGAAAAAAAAACGGCGACATCACGGGATACGGATGAATCTGTTCAATGTGTAACGGGTGCGTGTGTTTTTATGTGCAGTGTGCATGGTATCATTACTATGGGCAATTATGGTGTTCAATTTCAGAGTATACAACTGCCATAAATATTTTTTTTATTTTTTATTTATTTGTAAGAAGCTTTGTTGGCTATTTCCTATTCTTGTTTAAACGAAAGAGAAAAAGAGGAGAAACAAAAATGATAAAAACTAAAATATTAAAAAAATGGAAAAAAGAAAATTCTATCGATAAGTAACAAAACTATGTGATTGTAGTGTAAAGTCAGGACAAACGGGAAATTGTATGAAAGTATTTTAGACGATGACAAACAAACAAACAAAAAAGGAACGAAAATTTACGATGAAGAAATTATACAAACGGACACAATATTGCTACGAATGTTTACTATAAAGAAAAATGATCCAAATAAAATGACGATGTTGACTACAAGAGATATGAAATTGGGATTTTAATTTTGTACCACTACGCACCCATGGAGTACTTATGAGTAAGGCTCTAAAATCTTCCATCAGCATCCTCCCCCGATCCTACTCCGCCCCAACGTTTTCCGATCCGACTCAATTGCATCGTTCCATCTCGCTTTCGATCAACCTGGTATGCGGTTTCCATCACGGGGCTGGTATTCAGCAGTTCCACGGGTACACGCTCCTCATCCATTATTTGCACATGACGAAGCCATCTTACTCGATTGATTTTGATATATTTGAGAATATCAGAGGCTCTTCGTAGAGCTGATACAGCTCATGGTTGTGTATCTTCTTCGCCAATATTGCTATCAACTATCTTTCAAACACTTAAAGTGTCTGTTCATCTCGTTGTGTCATGCACCAAACTTCCGATCCATACGTTACAATTGGTCTTACCAGCGCAGCGTTCTGTTCTTTCAACATGCATGAATCTATGATCGCAATGTGATTTTTGCATGGTTTTATAAAATGTATGCGAAAATTCACGGCAAGCTTGGATATTGCTTTTTAATGTCTTTGACCGAAAGAGTTGATGAAGAATGTAGTAACTTCTATTACCAAGCGTTACTAACTCTTCTACGTATTTCCTCTCCGATGCTATTATCACTGTTTACCTGCGACCCAAGGTAAACGAAGCTGTTGACAGTTTCGAAGCGTTTTCCATCCATCTCTAGCATAATATGACTCGTTGGTTTGTCGTCATGTTTTTGGTCATGGAGTACCAGAGCAATGTGTAATAGACATGTAAAATGATGTAACGACTAAGATGGAACTTCGGAAGCATTCTTTCTTCTACTCGGAGTACATCTGAGCTAATGCAAGAACTCCTGCTGAGCCCTGAGCGTACTAACTGACGACGTTGGCCTAGCAAGCGATAGTATTTGACAAGTGGAAGACTATCCTCTAAGAGTACAATGTTCCTGCCATTTAGTGATCCCACAGACTCATCGCCAGACATAAGGATTAACGGAAACGTCATGTCGAAATACTCGAACTTTAATTATCGTTGCTGGGTAATCAATTAGCATGGAAATTGTGACGAAGACACAAATCATAAGATCAATGTGGGCTGGCTGAAATGGCGAATTCAGAAGTATTGTGCCACAAGCGTGTTCCACGCCTTTCCAGTTCAGTAGCTTTGGGAGAAAAAAAAAACGAAAAAGTTTTTGCATCCGAAAGATTTCGGTGAATGTCTCATTATTCAGTCATTACTGACGCACCATACTTATTGGGCTTCACCTTTCAAACTTCATTGTACATTAGCAATAGTATGTACATTGTACATGAATGTTAATTATTAAGCTATCAACAACGTCGTCTGATTACTACATTCAATCAAGAATCATATCAACCAAATGTTATGCAAACGTTTGAAGACAGAAAACCTCGCTTAGAAATATTTACGTTCTGTATGCTATTGTAGCATACATATGTTGTGTCTCACACCCCGCCCTCTACATAGCTCGCCTCAGCTTATCAATCTAATCCCCTCACTTCTTAATTGTGTGTACGTCATCATGTAGCATCGCAACGGTTGATCGTCTCATGTCTCAAATTATAGATTGATGGCAACCAAAGCTGCAGACTTCTCAAGATAATCCCAGTCTGACTACTTCATCATAACAGAACAGAAAATATGAATCTAGAATTGAGTGATAAGTGTTCAACACAGGAATCATTCGAATCAGACAAATAAAAAAAGTTGAATGAGGTTCTACCGAGATTTGAACTCGGATCGCTGGATTCAAAGGGGATAGTGCAAAAATGGAAAAAAAGTGGCAAAAATTGTTAAATAATTTTGGTCGGGCACCCGAATCAATGGCGTAATGATCAGACACTATTTTTGTTTGTAAATATAATAAATGTTTGTAATGAATAAAGTCGTTAAACATTGATAATGTTTCATTAAAAATCGTGTCTTAATCAGCCTCAGTAATGCGCTTGCTCTGAATGTGACTTTGTTTTCATGTATGTGTGCGCATCACACAGAAATCTTTTTTACTTCGATTATAGCGTCTACGATGTCAAATGTTTTACTTACCAATTTCTTATCCACTCAGAACTCTGAATCCTGCGATCCGAGTTCAAATCTCTGATGGATTTTTTTTTCATTTGGGTAAATTGCTTTCCATTTTCAATTACAACGACTCGACTATATTGGTAGTCGCTGATGAACCGAGAATCAAAATTGAATTGAAATTCCATCCAAATTTTTATAATTTCAAAATTAGAGAGGGACATACAAAAAGAAAATTCGCCATTGAACAAAATGTTGTATGATCATCCTCCGGAAGTACCGTCAATACTTGACTCAGCCTTAGTTAAATCTTTCTTTTTTGTATGGATTGTGTTCATTGTGACCGAACCCAGGATAAAGTTCCAGGAACGGTTATGGGACAGGGTCTTCTGTTGAAAATTTTTGCAAATTTGGATTTAGACAAATAAAAAAAAAGTTGAACGAGGTTCTACCGAGATTTGAACTCGGATCGCTGGATTCAAAGTCCAGAGTGCTAACCATTACACCATAGAACCTTTTCTTTTACTCTCGTTATTTGCACACATACCACTGTCAACGAATCACACAGCAAAACTCTCTTCTTCAGAGAGTTTTTCGATTTCATTCCCTTGACTGAAAGTCAAGGGTCTTACGGAAAAAATACCGTAAAATGTGTGTCCCCTGATATGATCTGAAAATGTATGGAAAAAAATTTTATAGAAAAAAACGTGAATGTGTGACCCCATTTTTTTGTCATCCCGATAACTCGAGTAGTTGATATCCGATTTTGAAAAATTCCATTCGATGCGGAATTGAATTCTCGAGGCCAAGTTCGAAGATGGGCTACGTCGGATTACGGATTTGGAAAAATTTTTAGTCATTTGTGGAGAATGGAGTTGTTCGGGTATAATTCGGGTAAGAAAAATCAAATTGTTGCAGGGACATCATAAATCGATGCGGGGACATAGTAAATTGATACGGGGACATGGTAAATTGATGTGGGGACAAAGTAAATTGATGCGGGGACATAGTAAATTGATGCGGGGACATCATAAATTGATGTGGGGACAAAGTAAATTGATGCGTGGACAAAGTAAATTGATATGATGCGGGGACAAAGTAAATTGATGTGGGGACAAAGTAAATTGATGCTGGGACAAAGTAAATTGATGCTGGGATATCTTAATTTGATGAGGTTCATATTGAATTTTAACACCTTGGATGATATCTTAGGTTACATGGCATGTGGAGAGTTCGGATAAAATGTTACGGGTTTGACACGGCCATATTGGATTTTGACATTTTAGATAATATCTTGGGTTACTTAGCGTGTAGAGAGATCGGGTAAAGAGTCACTCTTAGCAATTAGCAAGTATATTGTATATAAATATGTCGATTAGTAAATAAACGTATTCATCTTAATTTTGAATTATCAATTTGATAATTGAAAATCAAATATTTGAGACAATTATCAATTTGATAACTTATTATCAAATATCTGAGATATAAGTAGGCCAGCAAGCCAGTTTACTTCCTCATTCAATACGCAGCTGTCGACAACGTTGTTACTGTTGTTGTTATAATTGATTAATTAAAAGGAGCAAAATCCCGAGCGAGTCCCGATACTATGTTGGAATATGATAAATCATCGACGAGTGTTGAGTGAGAATTTGGTGGCCCGAGCGAAGCGAGGGTTGTAATTCAGGTTCTGATACTATGTTGGAACATGATAAAATAAAATGAAATTGTAATCATTATGAGGTCCAGGTTAGAGGTGTACACCGCCAATTTAATAGGTAAAAAAAGCTTGAGGGTAGCCCATGGCACATATTCTGT
>JANTFA010035340.1:0-15538 GCA_026413405.1 Phytosciara flavipes | reverse complement strand
CAAGACTTTTTGTATATTTGCGAACACATTTGCAAATCGAAAGAAATTCCAAAATCCAAAGCAGCAGAAACTGGCAACGAAGGCGATGAGGACGGTGAAACTACCGGCCCAAGTAAGGTTCCCGAAGAAGTGGCTAGCAGTGCTCCAACGACTAGTAAACGTAATCGACAGCAAACGACATTACCCGAAGCCATTGTCGTCGTTGAAAAGGCAATATCTCGTTTCCCCGAACTCAGTGCCACATTGGTTGAACTGGATGCAAGCTTCAAGAAGTTGTTCGATCAAACTTGTTTTGCTATTGGCGAGCATTTCGGTGATTCGATAAAATATTTTCCGAATTTATTCTGGGACAAATATCGTAGATCCAAACCGGCGGCAAAACGAGTTACGCGACGGAAAAATGATGGAGACGACGATTCTGATGGAGAGGCAAGCGTATCGAAAATGTCAAGAACACCGAGAAGTAACGAGCAGAGGAGCAGCATAAGACCTAGTGATAATTCAGTGAACGATAACAGTTCAGTTGGGGTTGCGAACAGTACCGCTGTGCCGAGTACTCCCACAGTCGAAGAGCAGAGAAAATCAAGAAAAAGAACGAAAAGTATGGCAACAACCGGCAGCGGTTCAGATGATGATGATTTGAGTTTTCAGAAAACGCCAAAATCTTCGAAACGAACCCCCGGCAACGAGAGATCGAGTGTGAAAAAGTTGATGAAAAGCATGGCGATAGGCGATAGTGATTCTGATAATGAAAGTCTGAAGCAAAGTTCGTTTAAGACACCGAAATCTGCAAAAAGCGAAACGAAACGTACGCCACGAAGAAGTAAGAACCATTGAAATTGCAACAAAAATGGTTCCGCATACGATTTTCCGTCCATGGCCCAGCGATACTAGTTCCACAGCAACATTATTTCAATAATCCGGGTCGTGATAACCACAGACCATTCAAATATGTATCCCATGCAACGGTATAATTACTGTAAATCTACAATTCAAATACGCATCCCGCTATCCATATCTAAAATTTGTGAGACAAACAAAGTTCTAAAAATATATCCAACAGCAAAATAAAAGAAAAGGTCGCATGGTTCAGTCCATTCTTAATCGCGCAAAAGGAACCAGGAAAGACAAATTACTTTCGCATTACCAAAACTGAAACAAGTGCCTGATGAACAGAGTTTTTCTATTTTGTATGAATGAAATTTTACTCTACACTTTAAGGTTAGTGTCAAAACATTGAGAATAACTTTTGTGATTTTTAAACATAATTTTGTTGATTTTTCTTAATTAAATTTTATTATTACTAGAAAAAAAAACCGAAATCGTTTGATGGACACACTGATACAGGATGTCTCAACAATTCGAAGAACGTAAATATCTACGTAATTTCGTGATACCCATGTTGGACGGTAAAGTCTATGACAACAAAAATATGCATGTTTCCTGAGGACAATAGAACGGATACCTTTATCCGATAGTACCACCCAACAGAGGTATCAAGAAATTACGTAAATAGGAAATAAACATTGAATTTGAATCCCTTCTGCGGTCCCCCTAGATGCCAAATTAGCAATAAAAACATAAGGAGGCCCCTTCCCCATATACAAGTCATACATCTTAACACTACTCTGCAACTTGCTTAGGGCCTCGCTTATGGCAGTTTCGAAAGTCCCGAAATTAAACTCTGAAGAGGAAATTGACTCTAGATATGAACAAAAAACACTAAAGCCCAAAATGGTAGCTGGCGACCTCTCAGATCTAAAATTGAATGAAATCCACTCGCGGAAAACAGTCAGGGCTCTGTCACAGGCGGCAAGCGGACAAACATATCAACAGTATTTTCATCGGGTCTATTACTTCTTCGAATCAAATCATTTTCGATATTGATTTCAAATCTTGTACTTCAATTCTTTTAATATACATTTACTATAAATGAAGACTGAATCAGACATAGATTTTCATTTATTTCTCGTATGTCTTATCAAAAACAAAAGTATAGCCGTCTGTAACAGGTTGATACAGCTTTCATGCTTCGATTCTTTATGCGTTGCTTCATATGCACTCACGAGAGGTCCTTAAAGATGATCTATTTTGTTGGGCTAGTAATACTTATACAGTCTGTTGATCTTATTTCAAAAGATTGTGTTTATAACGAGAAAAGCCGTAACAGACGCTGCGACGGAGCCCCGTACGATACCGTATACCTACTGCACGTAGGTCTACGATGCCGTATGTCTATCTCAAGTAGACCGTGTATCTATGCAACTATAATGTGACCGCATATGTAACTAGTACAAAAAAGTTGTGTGAAACATAGTCGTTGTGTAAATCGCGCATAACGCGATTACAAATAGCCGCACGAAGTACGCTCTCAAAAAGTTAATAGAAGCCGTCCTAGTTTAAACTAAGTCCCGTAATCTATTATTTTTAACCAAGACAATTTAAAAAAAAAAATAAAAAAAAATCGGAAACGGCAGTGGGACCCAGACCACCTCGTTTGAGAGCCATCGATGTTAACCATTAGACCACCAATTCATTTAATGTTCAACGGAAACCAACATATTGTGATCTACACATGTCTTTTCTTTAAACAATCTCTTCATACCGCCATATTTTTGGTTGTAATAAAATAATTCTATGCTGCTTTCAAGCCGAATTAAACAAAATGAAGGTATTATAATTTACGCATGTTTAAAAAACCGATCAAATTTAGATTGAATGTATTACTTGAGAAATGACCAAAAACTCATCAAAATTCAAAATGGAGGCTGGCGGCCATTTTCTTATGTTACCGGAAACATTTCTACCACTTAACACCCAGCATTACCCTTCAAACAAAAAAAATTTACGAAAACCGAATAAAATTTACTCAAATACAGGCAAAAAACACTAAAATTCAAAATGGCGCGAACACGGACATTTTTTAAATTTTAAATTCGTCATAAGCATGCCAAAATGATATGCACAAACTCCCAGGCCCAGACTCGACGTGTTACAAACGTCATAACAATCCTAATAGCCCCTTCGTACTTTGTACGGGGCTAATGTCGTCACATTAGAAGTTTTTCGATTTTCTTTGAAACATCTAAGTTTTGAAGACCTTTATTTACTTACATTATATACCAGCCGCCGACGCCGACTCATTTCTTGTGTTTATCTTTATCTGCGTAACCTTTACTATATTTAGGCTTGAATTGACAGTCATGCAACTTCAAAATCCGAAAGGCAAGACATGAAATAGGCGGTCGGGCAGGAAATATTATATGCGACCAGAAAAAAGCAGGAGAGCATCGGACCCGAAAGTTTTATTTTCGAACCGGGTGGGCATCACAAAGTAGATCTGTCAGCTCACCTCTACGGTTGATCTCACTGTCAAAATTATTGTTGACATAAAAATTTACGGGCAAAACATTGATTGCTGACTGTCTTGCAGTTTAAACGAATCTTTACCATGGACAGTTGGAGTGAAGAATTTGTGGCACAATTTAAGATGATGGAAGCGAATGCTAATAACAATCAGATCAGTTCGAATTTACTGGCACAACACACGAATAAGTTGTTTCTGATTGAAAATCATGCAGCTGGAATGGATTATATAGCAAGAACATTAAAAAGCGAAAAAAAGGTTTTGCATCAAACAGTAACACCGGACATTAAATTCTCAGACGCTGTGCCTTTGGATGCCAAGAATATCATTCAGATAAAGGACCTCTTAAAGTCAGTGAACAATCCGATTGATGGGAAATTCCTGTTGTGTCGTACCATTTGCCCTCCATGCAAAATGACAGCTCTAATGACTGTTGTCGATGATCCGGACGGAAAACTGGCTGTTAAAATCCTTTTGTACAATTTCGTTCCGACTGTATCCCACTTAAGTCATAATGATGCTTATCATTATTTGCCTGTGGGTTCAATACTATGCATTATGAATCCATGGCTTAAGACAACTGCTGAGGGAGGTGTGGCGGTTAGATGTGACAATCCATCGCATGTGGTAACGAGGCCGTGGACGAAATTAATTTGAATCCGAAATGAATGTTCCTATCATTCTAGGTTCGATTGGATTCGTCAAAATTTGATCACATCGTCAGCGGCTTAAAATGGAAAGGACAAATTCCACGTGAATTTCAAATGAATGAATCGGTTGATAAAACAACTGCTTCTGATTGGAAAAAGAAGGGCAACGATCATTTTGCTTCGATGCGTTTTCGGGAATCTGTTACTTCATACACAAATGGTATCAACTCTGAACACAGGAAAAGTAAATTGTGGCTTGATTTACTATCGAATCGGTCAGCAGCTTATCTGAAGCTCTGTAACTATAATCTCGCTCTCGCTGATACCCAATCCGTATTGGACGTCGATAAAACGCACATAAAATGTATCTTTCGGCATGCAAACGCGCTATTTGGTATGGGACGCTATGAAGATGCCTTGTCGTTTTTAAGAAATCTATCGCTTGCTGAGAAGGGAAATATTATCGACGATTTGATTTGTAAAGGTCAACGGCTTATTGCGCAATCAAGAACCGGTGACTATCCGTGGAAAATCATTCTGGACAACGAACTACCAGACTATTGTCATGATATTGCTGAATACAAGGGTACCATTGTTCTCAAAGACTCACCAAACAAGGGTCGCGGACTCTTTGCTACTGAAACGATAAAAGCTGGTCAACTAATTTTAGCAAGCAGAGCGTTCGCAATTGTCGTTACCGGAGTTCAAGACGGATTATACATCAACGCAAAGAATACAAAATATTTGAACACCCGTTCTCAGACTGAGTTGGTCACAAACATTGCTCAAACACTGAAAGATTGTCCTGAAAAATGTGCTGAATTCTACAATTTATACGGCGGTGTTGAATACAGCAATAGAAAATCGTCGCAAGATATCCAGGTGGATGTAAAGAGAATCGGAGAAATCTGTCACTACAATTCGTTCGGGCATGGTAATCCCGGTTCAGAAAAAGACGTTTCGGGAATCTGGATTTATCCCTCATTCATAAATCATAGCTGTGTGGATGCCAATAGTTCATGGACGCGAAACGGTAATTTCATTTTTGTTCGAGCATTCTACGAAATTCCTAAGGGTGAAGAGATTTTGATCAGTTACTTTACACCATTCGAATGCATCACTGAAAAAAAATTGAAAAAATATGGATTCACCTGCGATTGTCGTCTGTGCAAAAGAGATCGGCTCGACAGTGCAAAAACACAGTCTTTCCGGTGTGATTTACAGTCTAAACTAGACAAGCTGCTTAGTGGAATCGAAAGCAACAAATTTGATTGGGATGATCGGAAAACTGCTGAAGTGTCGACAATCCTTAATTTACTGAATGAATCTCGATCGGATGCACCAGAACTGAATATATTTTTCTTGGATAAGGTCAAAACGATGGCATTAATCTATTATGGAAATGGGTTGTATTTGAAATGTGCCTCTACGCTGGAAAGCATTTACGATACTAGCGAACGCATAGCAGCTTTGGATGACTTCACGCTTAATATTATCACCAACATTATTGAGTGTTATCTAAAGGTTGGTGATGAGCAAACCGCTAGAATTTGGTTTGAGATTCTGCAACGAAAAGCCGCTTCATGCTATGGATGCTGGGACGCCATTAAAGCTCGCTTCGCTAAGGTTACAGAAAGAATTTCATCAATGTGAAGGTAGATGAGTGGAGATCCTAAATCGTGATTATAGTTGACATGTACTCAATTGACTGTAAAAGAGCATTGCCTAACGTTTTGTTGTATTAGAAGAGTTTTTGATAAATAAAAATCAATTTGAGTTATAACAAATCATTGTCTCACCAATATTAGAAAATTTACATCGCTAAAAATGTGTGATCAACGCATGAGTGATACCGTAAATAGAGTGCTGAAACTGGTCAGTGGGCTATACCAAGGCAGCTATCTAGCAAAGTAACAATCATTGTTTACAAAATTAGAGGTCGTAAAATCGGACAGTGTACCTTGAGAATATTCTAACACTGTAGGTGTTACTGAAGACTATTCCCAAGGCACTGACTGAATCTTGATCGGATGCACCAGAATGTGCTTAGATAGTGGCATCAATGTGTTATCTAAATGGATCGCATTTAAAGTCTCCCTCCATTCTGGAAAGCATACGGTGATTGTGAACACATAGCAGCGATGTATACGTTTACCTTGGCTGTAGTTTGATACACATTTTCGTCTTATATGACTGATGAATCATCACTGATAGCAAAACAGCTAAGAAAAACATAAAACCGAGATTTTTCTATTGGCTGTTTTGCTATAATCAGTAGAAGCTATTGAAACTACTGGAACTGATCGATTGTCCGAAGAAATGTGGCAATTGTGAATGAGAACAAATTTGATTTAACGTCTAATAAAAGATGCAACAACAAAATTTAATTTAATTTGTCAGAAAGTCATTGTACATCGCCTGATATGCAACCAGGTCTTCAGTTACATCAACATCCACATACGATGAGGTCGCTGGAATGAAACATATTTTTCCCTCTTTCAGTGCAATTGGCTTCAAATTTTGTGCTGTTGCCGATGCATGCCCTGCTAGCACAATGATGATGGATCCAAATTTCGAATTCGATATTCGATAACGTCCTCTTGTTGTAGATACCTTTTGTAGGTGGAAAGAAAAAATTGATTAGAGTCTGTCACATGATATATGAACATTATTGTGGAATAGAGACCCTTGAGACAACGCTGGAGATGTCAGAAAAGGTGTGACTGTGCTGATCAGGTTTTGTTTAGTTCAAAATTAAAAGCCTCTGGTTTCTCTATAAGAAAGGCAATGGGTTCGAAAAGTTGTCTAGTGTTTACTGAGTTACACTTTGAGCATTGTGAATGGCTTGAAATCCAAGCAGCATCTAAGACAGAAAACTTATATCCGGTCAGAAATCCGGATGACCTGATGACATTTGATTAGTCTTAGAAGGCACTCCTTGATCATTGACTTCCATGTATATTCGCTGAACAAGTCCCTTAGAACAACATTTGCTTTGCCAATTTCAGACGAACCTAGTTCATAAATCACGTCACGCTGTTATGGGTTTGAATTCACTTGACGGTCCTTTCAAATTTGGATCAGTTTTGACTCTTTTTGCGTGACGAAGGATGGTGTCAAAATGTCTCTAAAGTAGCGTAACATATGACGCCATTTATCAACGGCCTCTTACCAACAAAAACTGATCGTCGTCTGGGTCATTGACCCCATACGAATTACATCAAACTGTCCCTTTATTTTACATTTGAATTGAATGTATTCACAAATTGAAATCACTCCATTGATACTGCTCAATGATACTAAAATCCTTCAAGAAAGTGACACTCAATTTCGACCGAACAAAATTACAAAGTTCCACTCAAAGACACCTACACGTCCAATATTATGAATCCAATTCTACTGTTAGTAACAAGCGGTTCTCGAGTAATTACCTCAATCTTGACAACCGCAAAATCGTCGACACTTGGCGCGAACAGCAATTTATGCTCGTCTATGGCTTTCGGTTGAAAAATTTTACTTGCACCCGATGATCCAACGTAGTTTAACATTGCCAGCAATGTTTCCACATCCTTATACTTCGGTGTTAAACCAGCTCGCACCACATTATCCGAACAGGCCATACATTCAATGCAATCACCACTCAAATAAGCATGCGGCTCTTTGGCTGGTAAAAATATCGCCTGTCCCGGTTGTAATTCGATTACGTTCAGGAAAAATAGGCAAAGGCTACCAACATCGTTGGGAAATTGTTCGTTCAATTGATTGAATATCCGCCGGTCGGTCGTCGGCTCTACATTTTGGGGAAATATGAAATTTATTTGGTTTCGATTCGATGAAGCAAAAGCTTACCCTTCGTTCGAAACAATTCACTCAATTTAGCTATACAGGAATTGACATCAGAGTCTTTGGAGTGCATCAACAGGGAAAAGCAATGCCTCAATCCGTCCGATCCATTAGTTTTGATTTGATCAATATTGTCGCCACCAATTAAATCGTTCAACGGTCCATTTTCTGTAAAATTCAATCGAATAGAGTCGGAGTTACAATATCAACTCATTAGTGACGCACCTTTCAAATTGGAATAAATCTCCTCGTACGGACGAAATCCACACAAGGCTAAAAATGGTGTTAGGGCTATCGCTAATTCTGGCTTGTGATTCGGATCTTTGTACAGGTCAGGACGACTAGCAAATAGTTTCTCAGCTTCAGACTGAAATTTGAAACATTTAATGTTCTCTGTGTTGCACTAACAAGATCATCGGGCATTACCTTACTCGGATGAACTTGAATGCTTAAAGCTTTACCGATGCTCAACACTTTTAACAAAAATGGCAATTTGTCCATTCCTCCGATCAATCCAGTATCATTGGACAAAAACCGATCCAACGATTGATCAGTACCCGATATAATCGACGGACCGCTTACGTGGTCACCCATCCACAATTCAGCATAACAATTTTCATTGTCAATGTTAAACGACGAATTGTTCGCTTTTGCCAGCGTTGCCACTTTGGACTGGGCTCCCAATTTACCCCAATCGTATGACTTTATTGCACCATCAAGCTCCATGATTGACAATGTTTTGCACTTTAACTATTTATATCACAGTGTGAAAAGTGAATGTGTGTTTTGATTTTTGAAACGTCTGATTAAATTGAACCGGTTTTATCGCGATGTCGAGCTCGTACAGCGAGTATCCAAATGTTGCGAAGGCACTTTCGGAACGTTATAATCATTCATTTTTTCTGTGCAAGTGCTCTAAATGTCACTTTGTTGTTATTATTCTACAGGCATGACTGGTGTATAGTTTGGACGTTTCGGTATACACACATGGTACACGTCACTGTATATAGGTATATTTTAGGTTGGCCAGGCTAGGTATATCTTCCATTTTTATGAGTGTAACTCTGTTGAATGCTTCGAAAACTTGTCAAAGTATCAACAATATTATTATGGAATCTACTACTTCTTTCAATCAGATTGATTCGGAATCCTTGTCTTGAATTCTTTAAACATGTATTTTGCAATATAGAGCCGCAGTAATCTGATATTTTTGTCGTTTTCATTGTTGGTAACAGATGTATAGGCGTCTGAAATAGAGGGTTTTTGGTTTAAAAAATCTTTCAAATGGAATAGTCTATCAGCATTATGCAACTTTACCTCTCAGTAGGTATACTAAAAGGTCGATCAGAATTTCTTCCAAACAGAAACAGCCAACAGTCAAAAAGGAGGGAACAAGGGAGCAAGTCTTGACGCCCTAATCACACAACGATATTTTGTTTACATTTCTATTTTTATTCCGCGGATATTCTGTAAGATACAATGTCATGTATTTATATCGTTCGCCTTCGTCTACCGACACTTAAAATTAGAACTTCAAATGAATCAAACTCAATTTTTCGCTTGATTTGACAAACATTTTAGTTAGTTTATTTAGCTAGCATATAGGATATAGTGTGGTGATAAGACAACACTGTCTCGCCCTTGTGTTTACGAATTCAATTTGTCGATAGAAAGAAAAAGCGTGAATTGAACCCTGGTGAATTACAATATGGACTCCGAGAACAAATCGTTGGGAGCAACTATGGTTGATTTGGTGAATATTGTGAGCCCGAAATGGACGGTTCCAAGCGACAATTTTAATGAAGTTTTCCCGGGCATTTACCTTGGGGACGAGTAAGTTCTTTTAGATCTGTTGAAACCGATTTTCATCTAGCCTTGTGTGATATAATATTCATTTCTGCTACTTCATTTGTTTAAAGTTTCGCATGGTCATACTGTATGGACACGAAATCTTGATTAGTTTGTTAGGAAACATTTGAAACCAATGCACTGTCAAGCGACAGTGCATTGGTAAGCGTCTTCATTGACCCGGCTAACATTGTCGTAGACTTTATATAACGGATGACTAGCCGATTCTAGAATCCACTAGAGAATCCACTCGGTCGTTTGATTTTCGCAATTTTAAGCATAAAATGAGTGAGAATTCGTTCATTAGTTTCTCATAGACGGTCGTAAATAATACCGATGAATTACTGTACAACTGATGGCACTTGATAATGCGGTGTCTAAGACTAAGTTGAAATTTTGAAAATGCAAATTATTTTAGCCCCCGATCGTTGGGTTGTGAATCCAACGAGCAATAAATCATCCAGTCGATTGTAATTTGCGCACATGCATAGAAGAATTACCCCTGGTTACGCGCACAAAACACCTAAAATTTCAGTTTCCTATTTCGTATCCTTTTTAATTGTTTCAAAATGATTTCACAGATTTGCTGCCAAGAACGTAGATGTGCTGAAGCAAATGAAAATGACTCATATCCTAAATGCAGCCTATTCGGAGAAGACTTCTTTCTTATATGTGAACACGTCACAAAGCTTTTACAAAGATCGCAAACTTGAATGTGTCTTTCTGGGATTAAGTGCTGTCGACTGTCCCACCTATAAACTGGCAAAGTACTTTCAGCAAGCCAGCGATTTCATCGATTCGGCACTAAACTTTCCGCAGGGTAAGAACTTAAACGACGAAATTTTCCTTTTGTTAAGTTCGAAGTTATTTCTCTGCTTTGCAGGCAAAATATTGGTACACTGTCGACAGGGAGTGAGCAGATCTGCCACATTTGTTATTATCTATTTGATGATAAAGAAGAAAATGTCAGGAAGAGAGGCGGTGGCATTAGTCAGGTAGGATGGCAAAGAGAGGAAAAGTTTGAAATTGACTTCGTATTTTTCCAAGATTTCCATTACAAGATCCTCGTATTTAATTGAGAATTCAATTGATATCTCCACCATCTTTGAATTTCTCTGTCTTTTTGCAGAAAAAAACGTAACATTTTTCCGAACAAAGGATTTTTGAAAGAAATTTGTGATTTGGAGAATCAGCTTCTAAAGGCAAAGCACTATGAGGCCAATGACAAGATTTTGGACAACGGAAACAGTAACAGTGTCTCTGCAACTAGCTGAATTAGTCCGCTTATCGACGAAGCGACTGAACAAATAATCAATTTACTGTAGCTTTTTGGAATAGGTACGACTGCAAGTTTTACGTTTTATGGAAGGAGAGACACCTGCGGCTGTGAAATGGGAACAATTGGGTATCGAATGTTTTATTTTTCAGTTAAGCGAGTCAGTTGTTGTTGGTTCCATACTGTGATATTGAATAAAGTTAAGAAAATTGCTACCACAACCTTTTTTATTGAGACGGACGAATTCAGCGTAACGACAAGGCTTAACAGTACAAAGGTCAGTTTTCTATAAATAATTTATCATAAAACACAGTTCCCATCGTTGATACTTGTATATGAGACGTCAAGAAACCTACACTCAACAAAACAAAACTTGGCAGAATGAAGTAACGTATAATTTATCTCCCTAGACACACGCGTACCGGTCAGTTTTTCATAGATCTGTGTAACCCTCAGCGTTGGTACTGTGGGCAAATGCAAACTTCACACTTCAAAAGACTTCTGAATAATAAATCCTAGAATCAATTTCTTTAATTTAAATAAATCCACGTTATGCTTAGTTGAAAGCTATAGCGCTTGCGCCGACAATTTTCAGAATTTTTCCTGAAAAAAGAAACAAATATCACCGCAAGTGACTAAGCACCACGCCGATTTTAAGCTAAAAGAATTTACGCCGCGTAAGTCAAGTGAAATTGAAATTGAAAAAGAAACGCAAAATTGTATTCGCAATCGTAGTTTTGAACTAGACATGTTCGTGATATTCTCATATTAGAGTGCGTTGAATTCATTTTTCAATTCATTTCTTCGTTCATTGATTCACTCGAAATTCTAA
Organism: Phytosciara flavipes; assembly: GCA_026413405.1. Classification (NCBI taxonomy): domain Eukaryota; kingdom Metazoa; phylum Arthropoda; class Insecta; order Diptera; family Sciaridae; genus Phytosciara; species Phytosciara flavipes. The sequence continues at coordinate 3,722 of JANTFA010035340.1, read as the reverse complement.
TTTTGAAGCGGTTTTACGGCGTGAATTGATTGGTTGCATCGTTTTAAGGAGTGGAAACTTGCTTAGTGCAACACGTATGTACATAGTCGGCGAGCGCCCGAAGAGCGACGCACTTCATTGGACTAAAACGTTTGGGGCCATATGGCATTTGCTGCCCTCTAAGATGCCCAGCTTAAATTGTCTTTATTTAGTTGACATGAAACCATACGGTCTCTACCCGTTCAGAATAACTCAAATTTATCTACTTGGTTTTAGTAATTCTACTCGAGAAGTGATTCACCCCTCGCGAGCACCCGTGTTCAATCCCATGGCAGGGCAAAATCGTCACTCATATGATATTGATAATGATAAATAGTCTGGCCTCAGTCGCGCTTTTCGCGATCGGGTTGTTAAAAGCAATTTTATGATTGTGAAGTATGAACCAAAATAAAGAGATCGGAAGATGTTGTCAAGTTTCCGTACACAAAATGGCGCTATAATCCAAGATGGCGGCGAGAACTAAAAATCGCTCTTAAAAATTCATTTTTCAACCAATATCGACGAAATTTTGAATATAAATTCTCTGATACATGTCTGATTTAGGAAAAATACAAAATCCTCGTACAATGTCAAGATGGCGGCATAAATAAGTTCTTTAGTGAGCAGTACACGATTTTTTGTAAAATATCACAAGCAGGGCCGTAGCCAGACCAAATTTTCAGAGTTTGCTGAGCTCCTCTGAACTTATTCGAAGAAGCATCGACTTAAAAAGTGGATTGCCACGAAACCAGCCAAACTATTCATAATACCGGCGAGGTAACACAACCAACAAACACTCAATAGATGTGAACCATTAATTATATCTAAAAGTATTCACTGACTAGAGCAAAACGCGTGAGGTCCTCAAAGCGTGGTGAACCAATTCGTGAAAGGAAATGAAACTCTTTATTGTCGTCATATCAAATGAAGCGTGCTGCCTTCTTATAGAAGGGTGCTAACATACACACCATATCTATCAATAACAGCGCAAAACGAAGATAAAATGGATCTTGCCAAAGGATAAAAAAATCATAAACCTGAGTCTTGGCCAGAGAAATGTCACTTGGTTTTACGATTCTTTCGAAAAAACAGAAATATAAATAAGCTTTGACAGAGAATTCACCTTAAAATACATTTTTCTAAGGATGAGCTCCAGACTTCCCAAGGTAAACTCAGCTTCATATATTTTAGACGAGATGTAATTTGAGATAGACGAGATAAATCCTCACATAATTGATTTGACATTTCTCCATACATTTTAGACGAGACAGATCCTCAAATAATTAATTTTTCATTTTGCCTGACAGTGAATACGTCTTAACCTTCGCCTCCATGTAGCTACGACTCTGATCACAAATACAAGAAAAAAATGTGAAAATTAAACGGCAACTTTTGTCAATTTTTTCATGAATTTACATTAAACCTATTGAGTATTGACGATTTATGTGATGGAACTCATTAGTTAAGCCTTTAGTCATTAGAGATTCATTGACTCGACATTTGTGGAATTAATTGAATTTTCAACAAAAAATCGGTCGGCTCCTGAAAAATTAGGATAAATAAGGGGAAATTTTGAGGTCTATAAAGCGAATCACGATAACAGCCTCTTATGGGCGACTGCGACCAGACTTAAAAGATTAACGAATTGCCGTGGAGATGCCACATATTTTGCGATTAAGCAATTCATTGCATAAATAGCTATTTATGTAGATGCGATAACATCTATTTTTTGTGAATGTTGTGTCTTAATAGATGTTAAACGAAAATGTATTGGACCTTCTCGGGTGGATATATTACACCACTACAAGAGAAGAAGACCCGAAGACACGTGTGAATTTCACATTTACATTATGAGAAGTGATTTTATTAAAAAAAAAAAAAGAGTTTATCTTACCTACAACAACTGAAGCGTCCATCCAACTTTTCGTTTGTTCACTTCAATTTCTCTGAATAATTTATTCCTCGATCCTTATCTCAATGCCACCGAGTACTACTGCTGATTGAAATGGATGGAAAAAAGATTCTATGCAGCCGCTATCATCAGACAGAACAACGCATTCTTCATCACTTCCTTTTGCCAATTATGGCATTATTATTAAGAAACGAGAATAATTGCATTATGTCGAAGATTTTATTGGTTTCGATGTTCAAAATTGTACGAATCTAATTATGGGTAAAAGTTTATTGAATTATCGAACTCCTGATGTGAAAGTGCTCTATTGCAATGGATATAAAAGGAGTGCGATTTTTGTAAAGGACTTAGTTTCAATTCTGTCTAGTTCAATCGCGGACGTTCCAAGCAGCATAAAGAAGTCAACTGTTCATAGTGATATAAATTTAGGTGTGTAACTGTTTCATTTTAATACCATTTTTTTTAATGTTTATTTTTATTTTCAATTAAAAGTAATGTTGTTACCGAACATGAATAAATTTTCGACCTTCCTGCAGTATGTGCGTCCATAATACTACTTTTCACTTAAAAACGTTTTTATTTTTGTGTTTTGTTTCGTCTTCGTCTTGATAATTGTTTTATAAAAAATTCCATGCTAATTCGCATAAAGTATTTCTTATGTGCGCTTCTGCCTGGAAGCATCTTATTGTCATTTCCGTATTGAATTATTTTCTTTTTATTTGCTCAATAAATAAAATCAATTTTTTTTCTCTGTTGTATTTCGGCGTTCGAGTATCGGTTTTGCTTGATGATGATGGTGCTGATGAGTATGTAAATATATCTAGATGGTGCTAAACTGGAGATGAATATGACGAAGAAATATTTTTGTTTTCTGTTAAATGGTCGTGTGCTTCTTTTTTCGCAAACAAAACGAGTTTTAATAATTCGAGATTTATTAAAAAAAATTATTCTATAGTAATGGCATGCGGAAGCTTTGCAGTTATGGAAGTGACAAAAAGACTTAGTGCTTTTATGTTTGTTTGTTGTCTTCAAGTGGAGAAAAGCCGGTAGTTTTGATTTTAGTTCAGGAATATGATATGATTATCCAGCATAGACGCTGTCTCCAATTGATTTGAGAATTGTTTGCAAAAAACATGACAAAGATTTTAGGAAAATCACGTTATTGTTTTTGAAGAGAATAGAAAAAGTGCAACTGGAAAGTGGCATCTACTTCATCCAACATAGCTGACAAACGTACGAAGCAGAGGGATTGCGTTATCATATGCAATAGTTTCATATTTTCAAAGTTCTATAAATGACATGAAATCACACTTTAGCATGTATAAAATATCTTCTGCTGAGAGCTTGGATACCTTCGGTAAAACTACCAAATCTGCTCTGTATATCCAACAGATGTAGCAAAATCTATTACTTCAATGATTTCTTCAAAAGCTAGCCTACACACATCTTACCAAAACAAAGTATTGTAACGAGCACACTCTTTTTCAGAAAGATTATCTGAGTATTACCAGAATTTGAACTAAGGGGTCGTACATCAATGCCGCCACGCTTTTCCAGTGCTGTCGTCAGATTAAAATCACCAATAACAAGTTTGCATTTTTCCAAGTCAATATGGGACAGGATACACAATTGAATCAAAAATTGAACACATGTTGAGCTATTAGCGATTTTAATTTGCTGACAGCACTGAAAAAGCATGATGTCATCTATGTATAACCCCTAACCCTAATATCCAAGCCACTATTGAACGCCAACTATTTGGAGCGTGGGCTCATCTATGTATAACCCCTAA
>JANTFA010035229.1:0-15538 GCA_026413405.1 Phytosciara flavipes | reverse complement strand
TGGTCAACAAAAACGTACGGACAAATTATATTTACAAAAAACGAGATCAAAATGTACGTTAACCACAATGACAACGACAAATTCAACAAGAAATACGACGAAACAATTGCTATGATTAACATCCATACTGGTGACCAGAAGCGCTCCATAAACAATGGTAACAATGCGAAAAACTCCGATGATACGATAAGCAATGTGAACGCGTGGAATGATGATGCCAGTCTGGACGACAGACATATAGCTCCGAAGATAGCTGCATTGAATGATATGGCCGTCGACACCATAAACGCCGGAACACCATAGTCGAAGAATATCAAATGGATGAACATTACGAAAAATGTCATTGTGAAAATTGTGTCCGTGCTGATGCTTTGGGTTAAAGTGTGCAACAACGGTGAACTGATGTATCCGAATACTATAACGCTCAGGACAGTCTTGATATGATCGCTAAACGCTCCGACCGAAAATTCCTTTCGAACGTAGAGAATGTAGCCGAATAGTGTTGCTGCAGATGAGTAGACGAGAATTGCGCTAGGTTCTATGTGGTCGTTGTACATGGCATGGAATATTAACAGGAACGCTGTGACCGTCGATAGTTGATAGTTTAATTTAGTGACACCCAGGAAAGCCTCTTTGAATTCGAATATTTTAACGTTCTTATTCTTTTGGAGTTCTTGCAAAAATGATGGGTCGGTGTAATTGTCCGGGTATCCCTTGTTGCCGTAAAGAATTTTCTTCCATGGAACTGTTTTGTCTGATGTCATGTTGAATATACTCTAACTCCTGTTAGGTTTGCGAAGGAAGCGAGGATTATTTACAAAGCTATTCTATTGTTATTGTTCACTACATTTTCACGTAAACAACAGCTCTATGAGCCTCTGTGCTTGATTGAAGGTAAACATATTTTTTCCAAAATGGCAAGTGTACTGTCAAAGTGTGACAGTATAGAAAACAGGGTGTACCTAAACGACCTAGCCCCTGAACTGAACAGAATGTGTAAAAAGAAAGTAGAAAGAACTGAACTGAACTGAAGAACATCGGAACGCAATTTTTTAAATATTTGTCGTGTGGCTGATCTTAGATTCCTTCAAGTAGACAGAGGACATGTACAGCAAATAAGAATTCATACAAATTCTAATTCAAATGTACTACAATAAATCGATTTTCCCTTGGTAATATATATACTCTAATGACTGCGTTTAATGTCTAACATTCTCTGGAGGCTTTCTTGTTTTCATTATTTTTTGGCTGCAAACACATTGCATATACTTATTCGGATACATTGACTCTACACTCATACACCAGCTAGTGACATCATAATAAAACATTTCTTGTATCAGTTCGCATACACCGTGTAGCGATTGACGTAATTTGGGCGAACATAAATTTTTTCCGGTTTATGTGTTGCACGTGAAACTAAAGAGAAGAAATCGCCAATAAATAGTTCAGCTGTAAGTACCTACCTACCTATTATATGCGACAAGTGAAATGAACTGTGAATACCTTTCCCTTTTCGACTTGGAAACGTTTTGTTGTGGCAATGTCAAGATTATTAGTGTTTAAACTAGATTCCATAATCAGAGATATTTATTTTTAGACTAATACCAATGACATGGCTAATGCTATCTGGTTTCGGCAACGAAAAAAAATTCTTTAGAAAGAAAAACAAATTTTGTTGCTAACTGGCGCTAACTTACTGCCTAATTATGAAATTCATTCGGAATACTGAATATTCTAATCCACAAATCAGACATTTTTTGGATTTTGTATAAATTAATAGGTCAAGATTCAAGATGGTGATGTATACAATGGATACTATACATTCCTATCGTACTATTTTAAGTACCATCTATATGAACGTTTTCGATATGTATAGATATCATGTACTCTGTTCGTTCGCATAGGAATGTGATTTTTAAATACGAACTTTACTTTAAAGGAAAAACGATTTCCTGCAACGCCCAATAGAAACAGTTACTTGTTAGATGATAATAATTTACATGTAACGAAATGCTTCTGACTCACTACACTCATTACCATGAGATGTAAAACTCACTTTTGGTGAGTAAAAGTACATACTACATTACGTACTTGCTTCCAAATTGTTGTTCTGGCGAGTGGAAGAGTTACACCCAGAGCCCCCGATCGGAACTTAGGCGAGTAGTCGGTGCAATTACGAGCCACTGCAAGCTTAACAGTCATCTACACAGAATAAAAAAGACAATCTGTTCTTGTGGTCTGTCCCTTGAGACCAGTGCACACATCCTTAGGTACTATCCGCTCTACACCAGTCTCAGGCTTAACAACGTCGGGTATTACGAGCTTCATGATGAGGATCTACCATCTTTAGATGGAAAGCGCCTTAATGTATTCCTGTAAAAAACCGGAAGGTTCCAGTGACCGAGTCAGAAAGGTTCGATAGTTGGAAACAAAGGATGTCTTCGTTCCCTCCCTCGAACAACTCCAGTCTATGTACATTCTCTATCGTATATTTAGAGACAGTTATGTACTGTTACTGTGCTTTAAATGTTTTTGCTCGGTAACGAACCCCAAAAATTGCATTTACCGAGCAGAAGCACGTAATAGTGGATTACGTTGGATGCGACGGAAGTCGTTCATTACATGACGGACAATTTTGCAATATGAGTCGAGCTCAGAAATGTGTAAATAAACGACAAGTATTGGAAGCTGATATTTGACATGTGTAAAGTATGTATTTCTGAGCCGAAGGCGAGGTATGCAACTGAACGGATCAAAATAACAGTTTTCAAAGAGGGTTTCTTAAAACACACAAGAGACATAATATACCGGTAGCGAGTTTTGTTCATGTCAATTGTCCCGAGTTAATGAATGGCTTCTAGCATCCACCGCATAGTCTAGTGTATTTTAATCGCTGTACCTGTCTGTAATCATTGCGGAAACTTTACTTTCTGCTTTCGAGTAAAAAAAACTTACTTAACAATGAAGCAAATGATAAAATGATACTTCTTGTGTGTTTGCCGACCTCTGCTTCGCCCCACTTCACACAAGAAATACCATGTCTGTCATTTGGTGCATTTGTAAGTAGTGTACTAAATGTGATTGTTTGAAAATCAATACTTTGCCTTTGGCTCTGCCGAACTTCACACTTGGCAAAATAAAAAAATTTATACTAAGACGTCAGCGACTTTATTCTATTTTTCTTTTCGTAGAACAGTAACTTCAATATGGACAATAAACAAACGCAACCTCAGCCTGGCGGCTATACTCCGTATAATTACAATCCGGGAGAAAATGCGTATACACCAAATCTTCCACCAGCCGGAGGTTATCCGCCACCGAATCCGAATGCTGCACTTTATCCACAACCGCAGCCGCAACCGGGTGGCTATAGTCCTTATGGAAATGGTGTAAGTATTTCAGTTTAAGAATCGAATGCGAAAGGTTTGTCTGTGACTCTGCGTAGCATCAATAGTATTTGTGAATGTGGGTTTTCCTGTGTTTGGGTTGGTGAACCCATTCGCATGTGATAGAGTCGGGTCATTTGTACAAATTTTAAAATTACTTTAGTTAGAGCGAGGAACGAAGTATCCCCTTATCGCTAAAGTCCGTGTTTTTCGTATACTTTATCCAAAGGGGAAACTACTACGAAAAGTCAGGTCCCAAGGGCGCAAAAGCCACGGAAAATTCAATGTGCTTACTCTTAGATCCATATGCAAAGTTGGGAAGTCGGGTCACACCGTTTTTTGAAAGAAGTTTTCCCCTCTACAATTCTCACACATTTCAGACTATAAATATGAACTGAGGCAAGCCCGCACTTCACTTCTATATCCTACAGGTGATCATAAATGTTGACATTTGATATTCTCATTGTCAATGTCTTGCCGGCTAATACTCACTCTAATAATAGTCTGTCAATCAATAAGACAACTCGGATGTCTTCATTACCATAACCACTCTACCATCAGATAAGCATCTATTGTTGTCCATTTCATTAGTGTTAGAGACAAAACCAGTTTGGAAATTGAATCTAAGACAGAGAAATGACGTTGTTGTTGCAGATTCGTGTGTTCTCTGTTCTCCTAAATTATTTAAATTAGCTAGTCATCTATTGAGTTGTTACATAATGGATTAGATAATTCGTGCAACATTTACAGCTTTTCGTTCGTCTTCGGCGGTGACGGTCTTTTTCCACTCAATCCATAAACGATTAATTCACTCTGTTGAACCAATTAACTGAATTAAAAGATTAACTCCTTTATACGCTTACATAAATAAGGCCTACCGTTAATAGTCCACAATCGTACTAAAACGAATGCCTTTATCGGCCAAAATATATAGCCTGAATTGATATCGTTACACGCATATTTATCTTATCATAATAAACGACTTAGTGGTATTTTTTTTTACATTTGAAATGACTTAATGCTGTCACAGATTGTTTCCAATTTATTGAGCGACCGAGTCGATAGTAAAAGTTCTTGTAGGTGTGACATAGTCGTCGTTTTAATCGTTATACAGCGTAGTTCATTGAAAAGTTCCAGTTTTCAATGTTTGATCACGCTAAATCCTTTAAAATCTTCCTGATTGTCTAAATATTCTTAAGGTCACAGTTAACCCAATTATCAACTGGTTCTTCTTCTTTATTAAACTCGATTACTACGTAACGATCACACGGTATAATAAAAAAAAAACATCGAATATTGGATAACACATTGCAACATCGGTAGTTTATTGTGTTCATTCAAACGCAGCATAGCACTACTGGTAGAGCAGACATGAATCAAGTGCTTACCAAAAACTGAATTTGAGTCTCTCTTCAACGACGTATTAATGGTTCTGTTTTTCGATGTTAGGCTCAAGGCTATCAACCGCCGCAGCCACAGCCAGCTTATGTTCCACCTGGTTATCCACCAACACAACAGCAGGGACCAATGGCCTATGGCGGAGGAGGTTTTCATCCAGGACAGCAGCCACATGGACCACCAATTGTATCTCAACCACAAGTAAACGACGGTAAGTGAATATGACTGAAGTGTTAGGAGTTAGGACGCGGAGCGTTGTCGATTTTATTTTAATTACATTTACTTGCCGTTAGGAGGCATTCACATCCATTTTTTTCAAGGGGTCTGAAATACGTATAACTTTGAGCGTACAAAAAGTTGTAAATGACCCCTTTCAATGTTGAGTGTTACATAAAATGGTCTGCAAGCGAACGAAATCGATTGAATATCCCATTTAGACGTTCTATGATTCGGTGCGAAGTAGGCAGCCTTTCTAGCTCGCTATTCTGTATAGTACATCCGATCGAGTGAAGTGAGTTTCTACTGTTGAAATTTAAAAATGAGCTAGAGCTAAAATGTTCCATTAGTAATCGTCGTTAGTCGTTAATAATGGTATTTGAAACATCATGACACAACATTCTGTTTTGAATTGAAGTGACGAAAAGTGCATGACATTTGTGCGTTCCAGCTCATCTTTGCTAGACGATAAAGTCGAGAAAGCTGTCTGCAAACAAGGATATAGATATAGTGTCATGAGTCGCTACTTGCACAGAAATAGGTCATTCGTTTAATAAATCAGATTCACAAGAATGATGAATTCGCTTAGGAGCTGTTCACATATTACGTCATAAATGCCAAGTCAGCAATAAATAAAAGGTCCACGTCCGTCTCTTCGTCTCTTGGGCAAAACGAACCCAATCTTGACGGTACTGTCTTTTCCCGTTTTGTAATCACAAATTCCAGAGATTTGATCGACTGATTAGTGCTACTTTGGTGAGCTAGTGAAGGTCCAGGAAAAATTCGTTAAAATCGGATCAGAAGTTACAGTTTATAGAGTGAGCCTGAGTCGAATTTTGAAAGGTAATGATGGCAGTAAAATAGTGAAACTGTGTTTTCAGTGCTTCAACAGAATGGCCGCCAGTCGCCATTTCCAATTTAATTACGAATAATATAAATTTGCTGTGAAGTGTGGAGTTATTGATGATGTGGTGGATATGTCTGAAGTATCTCATTTATAGACAAAGAAAAGATTCAAAGACGTAGTACCAATTTAGTGACTTTTTATGATCAAAAACTTTTTAAAGGTGGCATTCACAAATTACACATGCTCTACTTAGTGACAAGAACATACTCTCCTTCATTGATTGATTTGGCATATCAGTCTGCTAAACAGAAAGCAAATCGATCTCGTTATCGTTCTATTGCAGCTTCAATGGAAAATTACCCACAAGAACTGCAATAGAACGATAACAAGTATTGTTTGAGGTTGCTATACGCTTTTAAATTTGAATCAACTTGAATAATTAATGAGACAAGTACTCTTATCATTTTAAAAACATTTTACCGAAATTTCGGCTAGGGTCATGAACCGTGATTTCAGCATGCACAAAAATTTCCGTTATTCTTATGCAATTTACATGTTTACAGCCAGCTCCATTCATTAACCAGTGAATAATCTGGTCAATCGTCGTAGGCTCTCGATAACAGTCAATCAAATTTTCTTTAATCAAAAGCCATCTTTTGAATGCAGCTGGCTGTAGTTTTTGATTTTCGTATTGGCGTTGGGGCTACCACTAAAATTTCATGTGAAATGACACAAAGCACGATCACTATATGACCAAATCAACTCCAAGCAAAAGTGTGATCATGCCTGGAGTGTCTATAACGCAACTCTCGTTCCAAATAAAATATTAAATCGAAATGTCAAAAGCCAAATGGTCCCCAACTTCAAAAGGTTGAAGGCAGCTATCTAGCAAAGTAACAAAAATTGTCTACAAAATTAGCGTGAAATCGGACAGTGTACCTTGAGAATATTCTAACACTGTAGATGTCCGATTTCACGCCCTCTAATTTTGTAAACAATTTTTGTTACTTTGCAAGATAGCTGCCTTGAAAGGTTCAAAGAAATTTCCGTGCAAAGTCAAGAACATTCGAATTATACCGCACATCACGGTCCATGACCTTATACAATATTGCATCGACAATGACCACATAAAAATGTTTTCCACATCGGAACGTTACGTTGACTTTAGTATCTACTGCACCTAACAACAACAATACTGCAAATGAGCTCAGAAAAACATCAAGTTAGTTTTGATGTTCATTCTACTAACTCATCATCGAAAGAATCATTGAGTAGTGGAGAGCTGTTTGTTTAATGCGCTCTATACCTTTAAACCATTTAGTAAATTTAGTTTAGGAAATGGGTCTACTTAAATTCAATTAAAGTTGTGAGGTCAGTTCAACTGTGTATACTCTTCATTGGGCAGTGTGATTACGATTCGAGTGCAGAAGAGAAGCATTCAAGTTGTTCTAAATTTTTAAAACGACTCACTTGAGAAGAAGGCTAGCTACTTTATTATCAGTTTATTGAATGTTGACTTTGTTGTACATATTAACATGGTCAATGGTTCTGACCAATAAAAACATTTTGTTTTTATTTACTTGACTTTAGGACACAGATAATATTTCCTTTGTTTTTACACATTATTCTGGACCCAGACGAAGTGGAACACTCTTTGTGACAGATTGTGAGTGCGGGCTTTGAACAGCGTGTAGGTATAGCTGCGCGGTGTTGATCTCAATATCATTTTTCGTTTACTATAAAAGGTTACAATTCAAATCGTGAGTGATTTAATATGACAATGAATTGAAACTTAACGGTGGTGTTGATAACGACATGAGAAATCGTGATATCCAGAGAGATTTTGTGTACACACATTTGATAAATAGCGTTCAGTATACTTTCGCAACAAACTCTGTAAACTTTAATCAAGCATTTAGAAATCAAATCAGTCGCTATCAGCACAAATTAAAGATAATAACACCGTGGCATAAGATTGTGTTTTAGAAATCCAGTTGTGAATGAATTAAAACCAGAAAAACAATTCATCAAATTGGTCGTGTAAAATGAAAGAAAAAGCGAAAGCTAAAAAATCGCCCAACGAGTTTGAAGTTAAATTTCCGAAGAAGGAAAAGAGTAAAGAAGGTCGCCTCGAGAGTCTCATCAATTTCATAGAATGTAAAATCAATCAACTTAGGGGTAAACGTATCAAATACAGCGATGTGAGGTTGTGTGCCAAAACAGTTAGAAGAAAATTGGGATTTGGCAAATCGCCAGAGAACAAGGGATATGGAACACTGATAACCGATGAGGAGAAAAGGTAAATTACAAAACGGAATGGGACTGTTAATGGGTGTAAGATGCGCAGTAAATCCTAATCTCATTTGCCTCCGTTCTTGATTTCAGCCGGACTAAAACTCACAAACTCGATTCGAAATGATTTTAAATGAAAATATTTCTTTTGTTTTCCAGGTGGCTGGATGAATATACCTCAAGGCATCCCAAATTGTCCACCGGGCCTGGAATATCTTACTACTATTGGTATGCATTATATAAACAGTTGAACCAAAGCTCTATATAGACACCGCTTTATAGTGCGTTGATTGAACAAATCTGAATGTTTTCCGATCATATTCGAAAATGGGAACCTATGTTTACAGATCAATTGCTTGTCAAGCAAAAAGTCGAATTACTCGAAGCATTCACCGGCTTCGAAACCAATAACAAATTTACGATAAAAAATAGTTTGGGACAGAAAGTTTATTGGGCGGTCGAAGAAAATGATTGCTGCACTCGAAATTGTTGTGGCCCATCCCGTCCATTCGAAATGAAAATTATGGACACATTCAAAAATACCGTCATCAGTTTGAACAGACCATTGGCGTGCTCCAGCTGTTGGTTCCCATGTTGCCTACAGACGATGGAAGTGTCCGCCCCACCGGGAAGTCTCTGCGGAACCGTCGAACAAGAATGGTCGTTATGCAGTCCATCGTTCAGGATAAAGAATGCTGCTGGTGAAGTTGTGCTACGTATTGAAGGGCCATTCTGTACTTTTTCATTGTGTGGTGATGTTGAATTTAAGGTAATTTCCTGGCTTCACTTCATCTCTGTTTGAATGTGAATTTAATTTCGGTTTCAATTGCAGATCGTCACACTAAACGGTGATCAAGTTGGTAAAATTTCCAAGCAATGGAGTGGCTTTGCAAGAGAAATGTTCACCGATGCTGATTTCTTTGGCATCACTTTCCCGATGGACTTAGATGTCCACATGAAAGCGACCATGTTGGGGGCGTGTTTCTTAATCGTAAGTTTATTGTTCGCAACATCTAACACTCATTTTCTGCATGCAGTTTTGCATTCCGAACTACTAATCCAATTTTTTCTTTCTTCATTAACAATTTTGTTTAAGAGTGCCTTTGCGAAAGCTAAACGAAGTTATGCCTGTTGTACTTGCACAAGCATTAGCTTTACCTCTTACTTCATGTTTTTGTAGAGACTTATATTTTCAACTTTATTTTGAATAATTCGTAGCTGATGTGTCAGTGAGGGTTTTCACTTTATAATTTTACGTTGAATTTTGATGTTGTTGCAGTGTCACGTTATATTTCTGATACTTTTCATAAACGATATTCCTTTGTACTGTATCCGAAAATCGCTATATCCACATCAGAAAGCTTGCGATGACGCGATAGCTAGAATTAACCTCTTGTTGCAATAGTATTTATTGTTATCGGTGATGAACAAGTCGGCCTTGCCTACTCGATATTTAACACGAGTTCAAATTACAAAGAACGTTTATTCCGCCGTAAGAATCGTAATGAGACAAAAATCAAGGTGTGACACCGTCTGAAAAAAAGAGATAACGACGATCGGCGCTACCTCCCCGACCGCATACAGCCTTGATATTGACAAGTACTCGAACACACATTGTGTGCTAAAAAAATATTTATCACTCGGCTACATTAAGTAACTATTATTCGCCTGATGCTCATGATTCGACAACTAAGATCGAAATGCTGACATTTGTTCACTAGACCGGAAATTGAATTTCATATAGGTCACAAGAAACGTTACAAAGAAATACCAGAATGTCGAGAACGCTTAGTTCTGCATGCATTACTGTGTGAGGCTGCCAGTTCAGTGGCGTTCCGTTCTTTCGAGAAACTCGTTGATAAATTATGCAATTCATTGCTAATTCCATGACTTCTTCCATGACCAACGAAATTTGGTCTTGAAAAGGCTCGGACTCGATGTAACTTTTCTTAGAGCAACCTTCGTGGAACCTTATCCGAATGAATCGGACATGCTCTAACGAAGAATTAATGAATTTCTAGTTACGAGACAAGGACTACAAATGTGTAAATTGTCACTCGTTCGTAAAAAATTGTAGATTAAGTTAGATGCAGCGGAAGTCATTCATTTCAACGCAACTTTGAAAGCTGTTATTTTGACAAGTGTAGAGTCTGTATATTCGAGCTGAAGGCGAGGTATGCTATTACACAAGTCAAAATAACAATTTCCAAAGCAAGTATAGCTTAAAAAACACGAATGAGTTCGCGAGTATGATAAATTTTTCCAAATTGATGAATTACTACCAGCATCCGACGTCCCTGTGTATATGTACATGGAATGAACATTTTCCGCGGGGGCACATGTACAAATAATGAGAACTTTCCGTATGGTGAAGCGATTAAAATAGTTTATATCGAATTGCATACAACGTTTATCTCAAAAGAAACGATAAAAGTTTTACTTTTCGTCACTGAGTTGCGAAAACACTTTTCTGCGCCCAACGCTTTTCGTCACGGCAACTAAAAATAAAAAACTTCAATATTTTGCTACTCTCAAATAAAAATTCCAATGTTCATCACTCCTAACAAATACTATTCCGACCCAGCGATCTTTGGATTAGTACATTCGCTTTTAATAGACTAGATAGTGATGTGAAAATAACTCGGCTGTAAATTCAGCAAACTTCGTTTATATTCAAAGAAACGATGATTTATGCGTTGATGTTTTATAATTGAAAGAAAGCATCTTACTTTATCATTAGAATATTAGTCATTCCAAATTCTATCACCACTAATCCAATCTTTTACAATTTTCTCTCAATAGGATGCAATGTTTTTCGAGAAATCTGGAAACTCGGAAAGCGACAGACCAGGAATGTTTTAAATTTTATATTTTACTTTTTAATCGGCGCCAAATATTCATTCTACATGTTTTTACACTTACGAATAGTTGAGCTTTTAAGGGAGTCCAGTCGAAACAACTATAAGCCTATGTCTTATGAGTACCTCTATAATATGTCTGTGTGTACCGTTTTGCAGTAGGATATTTATAGTTGGCGGTGCTCTTTTTGCATAATGTGCATTTTATCTGTGTTTTTTAGTTTTTTTAAAAATATTTTCTTTGTGATAAAATTTGATTAGGAACTGTTCCTAAAAGGAACGTAAAAAGTGAAATTTTTGGATTGTTCTTAGAAAAATGAGCCAAAAAAAATTTCGAATTTAAATTTAATGAATAAAGTCGATGTAATTCCCAACTTCGAATCAATGTGTTACAATCTGCTGTATTCCTGCAAAATTTTTGAATTAAAAATATGCAACAAATTTGTGGAAAATAACGAAATTTACGGTGCATCCAATCTCCTCAAAACTGGAGCCCATAACCTGTTACAATAAACTGTTAATCGTTCAAAATCGATTGATGCCAGTGACATAAAAGTTGCTGAAAAGTTATTCTTTCGCCTGAGATTCAATGAAAGCTCAATCATTGTAAAATTTCAAAAAATTAGCCGATTGAAATATAAAATATTTCCAATGAATTTTACACCGTACTTTGTAAAATGGCAATCAAACTGATGATGATGTTTACAAAAGTGGTCAAAATATTTCAAATTTGGTTTTCAATTGTCGGGAAAGTGAAATGTGACTTGGATGTTTGTGGTGGTTTTTAATACGCAAGAGCTTCCGTTTAACAAATGGAGAATCACTGTGTAAACGACAAGCCATTACAAACTACCAAATCAGAAATTTGTGTTGCATTT
This sequence comes from Phytosciara flavipes, assembly GCA_026413405.1. Classification (NCBI taxonomy): domain Eukaryota; kingdom Metazoa; phylum Arthropoda; class Insecta; order Diptera; family Sciaridae; genus Phytosciara; species Phytosciara flavipes. The sequence continues at coordinate 3,663 of JANTFA010035229.1, read as the reverse complement.
CACTTTTTCGCGACTTTATTATACTGCCAATTTATAAAATCAAAATTTACAGTGTGTGTGTCTTAAATTTATTGCTTTATTTACAACAAATTATATTAAAATAACGAGGGGGAACCACATTGCGAAAATTTTGGAACTGTACGATGGGAACTTTGGATAAATATTGGAATTGAAAATTTTGGAAATGAAAGTACAGCCAATGGCAGTCATATTTCAACGTAAATTTGCATCAGCTGTTTTTCAGCTGATCCACACACATAAACAAAAGAGTTGATTCGTCTTTGTACTAGTGAAACAGTTACACGTACCCTTGCGGTACTGGTCGAACCGTATAAAGACGTACAACATCTTTTGTTTGTGTGTGTTCGAATCTGTTGAAGAACAGCTAAAGCAAATTCACGTCGAAATATCACTGCCATTGGCAGAAGAAATATGAAAATGAATGGAATTAAATTAAATGGAAATTGTTTATGGAATTCTCCGTGGATTTTTTTTAGACTGAATGGAAACGGAATTGGTGTGACAGATTCATGCCACAGTGGTTACCCCCTCGATAAATAGTGTTAAGCATAACACAGTGAGTGTTAACAGTCTATTGCTGTAAACAATATTTGCAACGCCTTTCGTGGAAAATGAAAAAGTTTCATTATAAAATTAAGGAAATGAGAAAATTTTATGTCGTCGCTTCTTTACACACCCTAGTAACAAAATAGTAATTAATGAATGTGAATTTAATAGAAATTTAGAATTTTGTCTGTTCCATCGAATCTTTTAAACGATTCTAGTTATGTTAAACTATTTAAGATTTTATCTCATTTTCAGTGTGTTGTTCTAATTAGTTAGGCTTCCCCACATTTTAAACAATGTTAACTCCTATGGATTTTATAAAATAGAATAAACAAAACAAGTCGCTTCATTCATAAAGTATACAAACAACAGCCAGCCACCTTTATGGATAATAGTTGTCGAGACAATATTTTGCTTGGTTCTTTGGCAGGTAGTTCCATCGGTCTAAATAGTAATTTTATGGTCCATTTAGTTGATATAATCAATTTTGTTCGATGTGAGACTTGATTTCGATACTTCGTTTATAGCTCGACCGCTCTATTATCCGTAGATGGTGTTTGTACTGGGACTGTATTTAAAAATATTTTAAATTTAAAACTATAATTACCTCAATCAATAAAACGGATTTAGTTGCAGAAGGTGGCAACCACCTCTTTGAATGATTTTAATTATTAAATAGATCAGATAAATATATTCGATTAAGTTTATCGCCGTTCACTTAATCTTCCACACTTGTGAAACTATATGTTTTTGAATAAAAGTATAATTATATTTACAATAAATTGGATGTTTCACTTTGAAGGATGAGAAAGAAGACTGTAATGACCCAAAGTGTGAGTGACCCAAAGTAACTACTTTGACTCAATTAAACAAACTATGGTTGAACGCAATGAATAAAGCTTATCCACATAAAACGGCCGGGAGAATAATCATCAAAGAGAGGCTCCGCTAAAGAGTTCGAGGTTCACTATCATAGCCTTAAAGAATCAACAACGACGAACAAAAATAAGAAACGTACTCGCGTAAAGGTTTTGTTATTTATACCTTTAGGCTATTCACAAATTATGTAGGCTTTTAAGGGGAGTCAAAAATTTCAAACCTGGTGAGTGCGTTATTTGTGAATGGCCTCTTTTAGATGCATGTTTCGGCGAAATAAGTGGGTTGTAAATCAAACATTTACAAAAAAAAAATTGTTTCTAAGTTCAAAGTAGGATTTTTTCCTTTATCGATCTAAGAAAAATAATAGCTAGGCGTGACATAGCAGCGTGAGATAAAATTTTTTAATAGAATTAATTCGTCATTCAATGAAGCTCAGAATGAATTCAACCAGAATTCAACATAATGTGAAACATCAACATTTCGGCATTTCGTGCCAATTATAAGTCAAGTCATTCAACATGCATCGAAAATTGGAAGTTGAATAATCTTCGGTAAAACTAAACAGTCTCCAATACAAACAACACACACGCTCCGTGGCGTGTATTGAGGCTGTTTAATGTCATCTAACGCCACTCTCAAATTTAATTCTACATCAAGCTGTGTATGATTGGTGGATCCACCATTTAGTTTTGACGAGAGAAATCATTCTGTTTACAATGGTAGGCATAGGCCTTATTGGCTAGAAAATATTTTTGAAGATTAAAGATTAAAAAAAGTGAGTCCCACATTTTGATGAACGAAACCATTCGCAGCAGAATTCATAAAACTCGATTTTTTAAAGCTTTTGACCATCCCGTCTCTCGAATTTACTCTTTCGCTGGATGAAACTTTTTTTTTTGAATGCCTATTCCAATAGCTTTCCAACGGTACTCCACATGAAACGGCACATTGAAAATTGGATTTTTAGCAGTGTCGAATGTGTGACCAGAACTGGCTACTCGCAATTCTGCGGTAGCCGAAAATAAATTTCACGTTTCTTCTCACCAACAATGTTACTACTTTGTACTTTTATTTGCAATGAATGGGGAATGACCTCCCAGGTCATCGAAATAATTGTTTGTTTAAAGGCTTTCAAACGAGCTCCAGTTTACGGAATTCGGGCAAAAATTACATTACCAGTAGAATTGCGAGTAACCCGATCTAGTCACACATTCGACACTGCCAAAAATTTTACCATTTTTTTAAGCTTCATTGACTCACAAAATTTTTGATTTCAATTATTTGTCGACCAAATCGATACAAATCTATTTCTTGGATCGTTGTTAATGCCTTATGCTGCCCCAACCAATTCTGCGTGATTGTTGTGATTTCTTCAAACGATGCTGTTGAGGTATCTGACATTTTGGAAATGTTCCTAGTAGCGACTCATAGCTACCAGGATTCATGTGATGACCGGGATATAAACAGAGGATTAATAGATCGATGTTTGATAACCACCGAACTTTTGCATCTTCTTTTTCATGTTTATTGACTTATATTGCTCGATCTGTTTGAGTGTATTTTTGGATTATGCGCCGTAACTCAAATACGAATCCTATTGAAATTAATCGCAGTTGGGCTCATCCTTCAGAAATAATTTAAAAAAAAGTTTGGTAAAGAAAAAATTTAATGTAGAGTTTCGTCACTCGTGATGATTAATTTCTTACATACTAATTATTCAAATCAGTCAAGGGAATTGACCCGCCGATAGGTCGGGAGCTAGTTCCATGGAGTGAAGGACAAATGCTAGTATGGGACGTGACAATCCGTGATACCCTTGCTCCTTCTTCTGTTCGATATTCTTCACTAAGAACAGGCAATTTAGCAAAATGTGCAGCGATTGAAAAAACGAACAATTATAAGAAGATAATAGCAGATAACTACATCTTTCTGCCTTTTTTCTATCGAATGATGTATAAGTTATTTTGAATGTTTTCAATAAATCCAAATCCAATTTTTAATAAACTTTCTTAAATATATCTACCATGAAGTTGCCACCAATGGACTTCGGACATTGCCCACTCTAAGACTTGGGTCTAGCTACGGGTCTTAGAATTGCTGGATCAGATCCAGGAATTCTAAGACTGAGTATTCAAACTTAGCCGGGTCGCCAACTCGAACTGCCCAACTCTTTCAAAGTATAAAAACCAATATTGTGTTGGTGCAGCAAATTTTCAA
>JANTFA010035118.1:0-15543 GCA_026413405.1 Phytosciara flavipes | reverse complement strand
CCGCAAATGTAGAAATTGACTCCTCTTACTGTACGAACTGACAATATTTGAAGTTCAGGTATTTACTACATTTTTCCTCTGTCAGTACTCGTAAATTTTTCACCTTGCAGTTTGGTCATTGAAAGTGAACCAATTATAGAAATCACATTTTAAGACCGGATAGACTAATTCGGCTGAATCTTCACGTTGGAAAATTTAACTTTGAATATTTATCAATGTCGATTAAACTCGAACAAAGGGTACAAGGTATGTAGTGGATAAAAAACGAGTTTACTTTAGAATGCAGGGCTAATGTATCCACTTTTTTTGCAAGATATTATTAACTTGGTTAAGCATGAAGAAATGTTCTATTCTAAGCGCCGCAGGCGAAGTTTTGAGTTTTTGATTCGTAAAAGACAATTAGGCCGTATTCTTATGTCATTCCGCGCGCTGGAGCATTTAGCGAAAATTAGACTATGGAATATGATAGAGGGCTCAAAGTTGTGGAACAAAATTTTTTTCTTAGGCGCCTTGAACCGGTAATATCGGAAAAAATTACCGGTTAAGTGTAAAACTAAAAACTTGAATATCTCCGCTAATTTGTAATATATTTTAATGGGACTTGTTTTGTTTGAAAGCCTGATCCATTGCCAACATTTTATGGAAGAACTTTTTTCCTGAGCTGCGGATGTGTCCCAGAAAGTGACACAAAAAAACCGCTAACTTTGACCTCCATTTCCCTGGACAAATCGAAACAGTTTTTATCGATAGGGGGCTCGTTAAAAAGCTGATGACGAGCACTTTCAGATCTAGCCGGCCGAGCATGAGCCTATTGGAGGAACCATAGGTACGAGCCTGGAAATCGGAAGTAGGTAAAAGTGTATTTATTTAAGACATGATTTGCATGTTTTGACAATTATCGCTGGATAAATTGGGCATTATTTATGCTCAAAATGTAGTAGAAGGGTCTTAATTACGTTTAGTAAGTGTTATTCGGAGTTTTATTCAATACATACTGCTCCGGCACACTCCCAACCCTAGAACTAAGAGATTCTTGTCGGTGTCATCATTTTCTTTGGTTTTCTTTTGGATTTACAACATTTTTAAGATGAGCAGAGCTAAGTTTATGAAATTCAATTGATTCCTGAGTGCTCCTTCACATTCCTCATTCTAGAACTCAGAGATTCAGGTCACTTCCATCAGGCTTTTGCGGTTTATCTCTAGATTTACAACATTTTTAAGATAATCAGACCTAAGTTCCTAAGATTCCATCATTCCCTGAGTGCTTCCTCTCATTCCCAATCCTAAAATCCAGAGATTCATGTCATTTTGCTGATTCTTTTCGGTTTTTTATTGTATTTACATTATTTTTGAGGTGAGCAGAGCTTAGTTCCTGAAGTTCCATCATTCCTTGCTTGCTTCTTTACATTCCTAATCCTAGAACTCAAAGATTCAGTCCACTTCTTCAGGATTTCTTGTGTTTTTCTTGGATTTACAGCTTTTTCAATACGAGCTGAAGTAAGTTCCTCAAATTCCACTCACATATCTCAAGTTTCTCAACATACCTCGCCAAAAACTTAAGATTAGCTTTAGTAATCCTGGTTTTGGTAGGAAAACTTGAAAAAAATAAATTTTTTTTGTTGCATTGGAATCGTCATACAAAGTTTTTTTAAGCACATATGTCACCACTAGAAAATTTGTGTGCCACTGCCTTCCTGATCACCTCAGAGGTGTCTTAACCTGTTGTGAACAACCTTGGTCCACATATTCAGTGCGGCATAAAATTTAAATTTTTCTGAGAAATTTTTTGCAAGAATTTGTTAGTTCGATGTGAAAATGGCAAATCCCTTGCAAAATCCGTATGTCCTCCGGTCCATACAAATTGAAACGATTGACCATATCTTGTCTCTACTTTGATTATGGGAGTGGAATCGATAGATGGAGGTCACCTGATGACAAAACAACAAGAATTGGGTAGCGGAAGCCCATCCCTGAAGCGCCAGAGCCCTCCAAAGTTTTGACAATTTTTTAGGTAGAAAGTACTATGATGACAAAACAACAAGAATTACTTCATTTTCCTTGTACGAAATGACGAATACACGTGATTCCCAGATCAGAAGAATTCGTTTTCCAAACTTTATAAAGTGGAAACACTGCTTCTTATTCATATTGTGGTACAGTAAAATTTTTTTATATAAATAATGACAGACGAGAACACAGTGGAGTAGTCAAATATTTGAGCGCAATATTTTGAAATCGAGAATTATCAGATTTTCGTCGTGCGATATTCGTGAATTTCTGGACTCGCAAAAGTTTTAAATTGCTGTAGTGTATACATTGACAACATTTATGAAACAAACACACAGTTCTAATACAGGAAATCGATTTTATATTTTCATTTTATTCCGAGCCCCAAAATTCAAACGTAACCGTCATTATACAGACTACTTCACTGGAAAAATCGAGTGTTTTGATTGGCTGTTGCAAAACATTCGAACTGTCAAAATTATTTTTACTGTACCGTGGCTTCTTTTCCAAGTGCTTCCATCTTACCTTGCAATTTTGCCACCAAAAATACTACTAATGAAATACATTTGTTCACTTGGCCAAGTTTTCAACTATTAAAATGTCGCATTATGTTACGGACACACAAAATTTATTTTGTATTTCCAACCGCTACATTCGAACGTTTTTCTTTTTCCGAACGCCTCACAATATGCTCGATGATAATTTCAATATAATCCCAATCCATCCCTGGCAAACATGACACATTGTGCGTCATGTGCTGTCATCTCCGTTACACATTCTGCCGGCATTGCTTCTCTCTCTGTTAGTTTTTTTTTGCTTCTCAGGAATTTAAAACATTGCGATTGCGCTTTGTGTCGAGTTAGTTACCTTTCGTGGAACAAGTCAGAGGAGCTCCCTCGTATCACAAGAATAAGAAAAAAAATATCACACTTCTTCATCCAAAAGAAATATTTTTGTAATGTGCAAAATTCAGAGAATAAATTAAATTAAATTTCATTTCATTTCATAAGTGCGGTGATGAATAAGTGGACGTACAAATTAAAATAATTTTCTTTCATCGAATACCATTCACATTCGGTTGTGTTTTGGATGCGATTGTAACTGATAAAGTTTTTAGTAGGAGTTTGGGTACGAGTTATCGTTCAAAATATTAAAAATTCAATAACTTTTATGGACATCGGCTAAATGTGCTGTGATTTTCTAATTAAATTTTTGTTTATTTTATTTTGTAATCAAAAATTGTGCTGCGGGTGATGTTTTGGAATAACAAAACTAAAGCAAAGAAAGCGTGAACGTGGATTTATAAAAATTTATATTTTTAAAAGTGATCCAGTCTTGCTGTGTACCGTTAACCGGTTGAATAAAATAAAAGAAATATAAAAAGAGAAGAAGAAGAAAAAAAAATAAGAAAAAAAGAAGAGAAAAAACAGTGACCTAACCTAAAATTCTTTTTCTGTATGAATGCGGGCAAGTGAATATCATTGGATTTATATTTCCTTATTTATCTTTGCCTTTGCGTAACTTTTGTACATGAGTGTTTAGTGAAGGAAAAAAAAACTAGTGTCGTATTGAAGCGGAAAAGAATCTAATAAGTTACGCAAAAAATTATATATTCAACTGACCCACTTAGTCGGTTCAATCAAGAAGACGTGTAGGTTTGTACCATTTTTTTTTCTTCTTTCGTTGTTGTTGTTGTTCTTGTTGTATCTAAAAATTTATTATTTACAAATTTCTGTTGCTTATAAACTATATTAAATGAAACATCAAACAAACACATTGAAACATCAAAATAAAATAACGACAGATACTGCACCCCTTAATTATTTATTGAATGAATTTCAATAGTTTTACGGAGAAAAATGGTTAAGATTCGTGACCAGAGATACCCATTATAAACAAGTGAAATTAGTATCTGTGAGATGGTATCAAACGTGTACGCCTATCTATCAATCGAGGAATATTTCCGCATTATTTTACAGGACTTTGTCATCAGGTTTTGAGATGTTTACCCGGTGTTAGCGTTGCGTTGACAGGAATGAATGTTTATGTGTGTCAGTGCTTATATATATACTTTCGGGTAGCAAGTATAGTAGATTACGTTGGATTTGGCGGAAGTCATTCAATAACATGTTCTGGATCAATTTGGTGATATGACTCGAACTAGCGAATGTGTATATTTTAAGCAACTCGCTTTGGAAACAATGTTATTTTGACCAGTGTACACTTTGCACATCCGAGCCGGGGAGGCAAGACACGAAACTCCGCAAGTCAAAGTAACAGTTTCCTAAGCGAGTTGCTTAAAGCTGAATACACACGAGCAATTTTGTGTTGATAGAATCGACGAGTATGCTCCGATTTCCATTGTTTAGCCTGTGATTAACATCCGATTACAATAAAAATCGCAACATAATTGAAGATTGCTGGCGTGTGTCTTCGGCAGAAAAAACCCAAGTGAGCTCGTGCGTCTCATAAATTGTCCCGAATTCATGAAATACAGCCAGTATCCTACGTAGCTTATTTTACTGTCTGTCCCATGCGGAAAGTTGTGCATGTAATGAACACCTTTCGTGAGGTCCAAACATACATGTAATGACCACTTTTCTCGTGGGCCACCTGCACCTGCACAACTTTCCGCACGCCCAAGTAAAAATAAAATTCTCAAAGTGTCGAAATACGTAGTCTCACCTATTGTTCTCTGAGACGTGAGACTACGTATTTCGACACTTTGAGACTTTTATTTTTACTTGGGCGGAGCGATTGCGAGTCGAAAGCGAGGTATGCAACCACACTAGTCAGAATACATATTTCCGAGCAAGCACTGTATTATGTTTTGACCTTGGTTTTAACGAATGTTTGCTTAGGTGAAGTAATTTGAAAACTAAGTTGAAATTGGAAATGAGAAATTACTCTATGCATTGCCCGATGGTGGATTCGAACCCCCGATCATTGGATTATGAATTCAGTGCGTTAGCTCTATACACCATCAGAGCGGCTTATAACGTGCTACTCGTTATAAGCCCTCAGGAAATGAGTTTTAACGCTAGTGTCCGTCACGAGTTTCCGCTGTGTGCGGCGTGTACCCTGTCTGACTGTTTCAGCTGCTTAGAGCATCGTCTTGAGTATATTGACGTCCGGAGCTTATTTCTTTTTTCCTAGTTATTGTCGACGATTAATAGTGTCAATTGGGTGTAACAATTCGATCAACTATTTGTGCTAATGTCCACCATTTTTTAAGACACATGACATCTATATCAACAGCAAAACCTTATTGAGAGAAAACTTGCTACAATATTGCTTGGCTATCGAGCTTTACACATTAAAAAATGAAGACGACGAAGAAGAAGAAAAATTCACACGCATTCTTCAATGAGTTGAGGGTGTTTCGTCATTCGTAAAGCGGAAATAAATGAGAAATTTGAATAAAAAATGTGCCAAGTATTTTCGTTCTATTCATCGGTATTATGTAAATTGCCAAGACAAGTCTACCATAATTTATGTAAATCAACACTAATTTAAGAGGCTCTGCGATACGTACGAATATAAAGATATTGAATGTGACAGAGATTATGTAGTGAAAGTCGGCGTAAACTTTTTTTTTGTTACAAAGCCCTCTTTTCTGACAGATACAATCAATGAATTCGATTTTTTTTTTGTGTTTTCATCATACGATTGACCAATTCACATCGATTGGTTGGAAATAAAATTCATAAATAAATGAGATGATGGCTAAGCGAATCTCTGGTTGTTTTGTTGGTTTGCCTGATGTGCGTATTTATTTTGAATATCATTTTTCATTGCTTTATTCAGCGCGTTAAGTTATTCACATAACTTCAGTGTTATTGATCCGAGCCGTAATCGAGACCCATAAACATGTCACATGTGAATGTATATCTTACTTAGATAAGTAGATGCATAACACAACTCGCTTATCAGTCAAATTAAAATTGATTCGCTCATCTATTGATCTCAACGAATCCGATGTGAAAGCATTTTTTGGTCCCATTTATTTATCCATCTACCCATATGACTTGTCGCGTGACTATAGAAACTTCGAAATCTGTTAGACTTTTCCATAGCACACTTTAGCTTCAAGCATTAACATCGCAAATCTCTTCTCTTGAATTGTACCGCTGGTTCTCATACAAAGCTCCATGAAGGCTGTTGCTCAAAGACAAAGACATTTTCAGCTTTTTCTAAACGAAATTCATCATTTTCTAGATGTTTTATCTACGGCTTTAACGCTACCACGCGTGCGTTTGTAACTTGTCTGTGCTCCCTCACTTTTGGTAACAATTTTCTCCGTATCTAATCCAAAGATGCACAGTATCGATCCTTTGTCTACTGCATGAAACTTGTGGATATTATAAGATCCTAACAACAGATCATCATGAAACTGCTCTTTTTAGCAAAGGTCTGCAATTTGAGCCGGAAAATTAAGTATCAAAAATCGTCCCATGCTTAGAAGTAGAACCTAATTCATCAATTCTAAGCACTTTCCAATTCGGAACCAGGATGCTTTATAGGAACTTCGATCTACTAAAGATGCAGTCTCCAAACGAAAATCTGATAATACCAACGTGAAGACAGAACAGTCGGTCTAACCTCAAATTGGAGTATAGTTGTCACCTTGACACCAGCTAGTTTCCTTGAGTTATTGATGAAAGTGTCAGCCTGGTGGTAACTAGTGTCAGATAAGGGGCTAGGTACTGAATACGCTTCACCCGAATTGATATTTTGACACTGAGCTGCCTTGTATGTGAGACATTTTGTAAGTGACGATGAAAACCAGATGATAATCTTGACAGTAATGGGAATCCAAGTACGCGGTTTTGCCTTTACTTTGGCTTAGTCAGTTTCTTCTACCACGGAGCTTCCTCTTCTTTTTATTCTTATTCTTTGTCAGCCATTTACATCCACTACTAAATGGGGGCGCCACTTTCTTCTTCCATTTTATTCAATACATAGCCATTTTAGTATCTCCATCGTTTTGAAGCCCGTAACCAAACCATATTGTTAGGAGAGCGCAGGTGGGAGGCTTGACTGACCAAGAATTAAAGTTTTGAGGAGGTGCAAGAAGGGTCGAAGGAATTTTGGAGATGGCGGAGCCCTATCTGAACACAACCTAGTCTATGGGCCTGGGTGTTTCCAGTTCACAATGGTTTGCCTTCAACGTTCGTCTGTTATTCTAATGATGTGACCCGCCCAGTTCCACTTTAGAGAAGCTATTCTTCCGATGACATCAACGAATTTTCTTTGCTATCGAATCCATTGATTTGTTTTTTTTTGTCTGTGAGCGAAACTCCAATCATAGCTTCCTCTCGATCACGCTAAGCAGAGTTCATCATTCAAAGTAAAAACCACGATACAAATCTGATTTATCGTGACCTGTGTTATCGAATCTCTGAATTCTATTAACAATCGTTTCGGTTGAAATCATTGCATTTAATGTTTTTCCAAATTACCGACCACACTCACAACAATTCATTTCCTATCTAATTGCTCAGTTAGTCTTGAAATAATAACACGATGAAACGATGAAAAAATATTTGCATCGTCAATTGCATCCTATCAATTATAAATCAGAAATCAATTTTATTAATCAAAGATTATTGTTTGCAACCTCGATCGATCGATCGATTATTAGTATACCCTCAACGAAATAACAGCCAACAAACAACAAAAAAGTGTCCGAACTTCGGCAAAACGCTATAAACGCGAATAAAGTGTGTGAGATCGATGATTACGAACCTGAATTGCACTTTTTGTTTCGTATGTTGATAGAAAGAAATAAATTTTATTTGAACATGCAATACACACATAATACGACGACCGACCGTGCGTTTCAAGATAACTGAAAATTTTTCATATCTCCAATCTACACACATGACTAGTCATGTTGTTCAAGAAAAAAACCGAACGCTACGCTATATTGCTGATAAAAATTAGCGAAAGTTATGATTCACTTTATTTGCTTGGTGGTTTTTTTTTCATTCGCCAATTGCGTACACACAGAAAGAAGACATGGAACCTACGATATTCTCGTAATGATAAGTTTTGTACTTCGTTCACATTCTTTAATCATCATCATTAGATGTCGTCATCTTTAATTTTCAGCCTTTTTTGTGTGTGCTGCGTGTATATGTCATGTCGGTTCCGAGTGTCAACTAGATATCTAACAAGACGTTAAGGTCTTAAGGTCAATCGAATTATATAATAATGTGAAACCATAGTTGCATAATCTTTGTAATTAGCAATACACTGAAGCAACCCCGTTGAAGCACCAACGAAAGGAAAATGAAATTTCTGTAACGGCGCTGCGAAAAGTGAACTTTTTCATTCTTCATGCTGGTGTCACCACTAGTTGCAAAATGTGGTTACTTTTCATCACTAGTGATGAAATGGATTTCCATACATACATTTTGTCACTGCTTTCGAAGCATTGACCGTAAATAAAAATGCTGATCCGACCGAACTTCGAACCCCCGACACCAAAGCTGATAATTTATCGAACAACACCTCTAGCAATTCGGCTACTGAGATATCAAAGTGAATCAATCTTTGAAGCACACATCGATCACATCTAGTGACTAAAAGCACCACTTTTCGTCAACTTGTTGCATGAATTACTCCGACCAAACACTATGCAGAAAGAAAAATGCTAATAACGGAAACATTTGTCGAAATTATAATTGCACATTTGACTTATGTTTACAAATCACCAGTAGTGAGCAATAATCAACCTTCATTTACGAACACGAATACCTTTCAATGCAAAATAACTATCTGGGAAAGTTATTTTAAACATTTTTGCATTTTTATGACAATTAAGGTTCATTTTGTTTAGTAATAACTGTCACACTCTCAACACACAAAAGGTCCAACGAAAAGTAATGACTATTGCACCTGACATGCACACGATTTAAAATTCTTTGGAAAGGAAATTTAAATATCAGTTGCGCGTTGCCCCGGTGTGGTAAGAAATTAAACAAAGACGTTGTGTGTGTGTCTTAGGAAGTCTGATTGCTGCTTTTATTTTGCTTCCAATTATCATAATGTTTAATATGATTCTATTTAATCGACCTTGGAGCCGATGCATTATCATAAAAGTTATGAATAAATTACTAGAATCAAGTTACACTTCCTATAATGTGTATTTTACTCGGTCACACAACTCATATTTATGTAAACAAGAAGAGTTCGATGAAGTCTTTGAGTCATTAGTCGCGCCATTTCTGTAAATGTCATTCATAATTCAGTTGAAAACAAATCTGATCCAAATTTCGTGCCAGTCATGTTGATGTAGTTCACTAAAACACATAATGGGGACCCAGACGACATAAACTAGCCAGTTCATAAAAGGCATACATCTCAAAACTACTCTGCAACACTGCATTTTAACATCATTCCTTGTCAAAATTGCCCACAGGAATTTCGAAAGTCTCGTAAGAAGTCTGATATGGAAATTAAAACAGGTGAAATTTACTCTAGATATGGGCGAAAATAATAAAGCCCAAAATGGCGGCTGGGCTGGTGGCCATTTTATTAAGTCACCGAAAACAATTCTTCCGTTTCCCCGTTCTTATTATAAATTTCAAAAAAAAAAACCTTTACGAAATTCGGATACTCGAGATATCCAACTACTTTTCACTGAATTCCAAAAATTCCCATAATTCAAATCCCAATTCAATTTCAGAAATTTCCGTTTAATTCAAAAAATCCCAACTCAATTCTAAAAATGGTAGTAGTTCCAATCTAAGTCGAACAACTCCAATATTTCCATCAAAAATTCCACTAACTTCCATTTCTGATTTCCAAGAATTCCATCGACCTGTCCCAAGAATTCCACAAGCGGTTACATACTCGACTAATTCGACCATATCTCTGGATCTGCTCGACCGATTTTGCTCATCTTCGAATTTGAAGGGGCTTTTCTGTTTACAAATCGTGGGGAAAAACGCCCCATCCCATCAAGATTAGTTTCGTTTCACTCGAGTTATTCTCTTCATGGATGGACAGATTGTTAGACTTCTTTTTATTGATGATTTGGCATCTATGGGTGACCACAGACGGTTTTCCCTTACTCAGATATCCGAATTCGACGTGTTACAAACGTAGGAGTGAAAGCATTGTAATACCTTCGTATTTCGTACGGGTCTAAAAATGGTTACACCGTTCATAAAACTGGATTCACGAAATTACTTAGACGAAAACTAAAAATCCAAATCATTCGAAATTTGATACACTTGTTCCTGTTCTGTAATACATTTTTGCAAATAATAGCTTGCGTAAACGTTTATATGGCAGATTCCACTTTACTTTGAAGATTTTTATAAAATTCAACCAAATTTCATCGGAAAATTCTTTGATTGTTCTGCAAATATACGAACTAGCAGTTCATGGAATCTGCCATATTTCTGCAAGTATTCGATTAAACGTTCATTTCTGGTCGATCGAGTTATTTAATAATTTATTAGACGTTCTGCATTTTATTCTTGTTTGAGTTTTATACAACATTGCAATCATTCGTAAGCGATCTTTTACCTCTTTTGATATCATTTTAGCCAAGTTTAAAATGTCGAAACAATGTGTCGATTTGAAGTGTCGATTCAATTGGACCCAAAAAAATCAAGTAAAAGCCAGACATGAGTCATTTAAATTTATGGAATATTTGAGAGTCAGTACAGTTTTACGTTACAACCAACGGTGACATGGTCCTTTGTTGTTTTCTGCTTTCGTTTGTCAGCATTGTTTTCATTTTGCTACTAAGAAAAGCAGGTGATTGGGTTTCTACGTGATTCCAATTTTAGTTGTTTCATGCCAATCATCATTCTTGTTCAAAACATAATTAGAATAGCTACTGCAAAGAAGTCTCGCTCTAATTTCTTGGAATGACTTTGTATATTGCGCGTTGAATTGATAAATCTATAATTATGCTCTAATTGTGGTTTGGGTGCTGGAAATTTTCATTTTTGACATTATGTTCGAATAAGTGATTAGAGGCAGACAGTATCCTGATAAGTAAACTTGTTTTAAATCGAAATAACTCAAGGTTTCAAAGGGCCCGTGCGTGCTATCAGCAATTCTAATTAGCAGTATTCTAATTTAGAACAACGATTTAACGTTATCATCGAATTTCACAAGTCCCCAATTAATTTAGTTGGAATTGCAATTGCGCTCACGATGTCTACGGATACATGGAATGCTGAAGTTTTTTCCACACAGTTTTTTCTAGGGAGCCTATAACGTTTGAGATCGGCAGCGGAAGCAACGATAGAGCTAGTAAACTTAATAAATGCATGACGAAAATGTATGATTATCTCTATAATCACGTGTTAAAACGCAAAACATAGTACGAATGACACGTTCAAACATGAACGTAAAATTTGGATATTCTTAATTATACGTCTGCTTCTGCTTTTTATTTTATATTTAACAAGTCTGTTTCCACATTGATAGTTATTGACATTAAGTGTATAGGTCGACGGGTTGCGCAAACCAGAAGGCATTGTCATGTAAAAACATGTAGTTGTCACGAGCAAATTCTTCTAAAACAGACAATTGGTGTAACCGCACATTTTGTCCAGTGAGCCACTCCCAATGACATATCAGTCTGGCATATATTTTGAGCTGTATCTAACTGTTTCTTGTGTATTAACCATTACTGGTCATCTAATGACGGTGAAATTAAACAAGTTCGTTTGATGTTAGCTTCAGTAATTTTCTATGGGACGGTCAGTCTATATCTATTATGTCATTGGCAACTCCACGAAGCAATTTGAATCAACATTAGATACTTAGAAAGTTAGTCACCTTCTGTTTCTTTGTCTTCTATTTTTGAAATTATCAAAATAAAAACCTTGGCCGGAAAAACCAAGCTGCAAATAACTACCCACATAAAGACAGTAGGCACAACCTTAATATGCGCAAGAATCGTTAATTTTAGAACGAAATTAATTGTCAGTTAGAACGATCGCTGTAAGGCACAATTCACATTGACAAATTTACATGGATGACCATAGACAATTTGTAAAGACGATCGTCGACCTTGTGTTTCATCAATTCATTTCAACAGACGCGAAACCAGCAATAAGTTACCAGTGACCATATTTTGTGGATTTATCATCTTGTCACCACAGTTTTTTCGATGGTGATCACGCCATTATGCAAATTGCATTTCGTATACGCATCAACAGCGTTTCAATTATGCCTATCGTTTCCCCATTTTTTTTTTATTTGCAGTTTCATTTTCACGCCAGAATAAGATTTCCGGTCCGGAGTTACTGCTTCCTTTTTGGATGGTTACAGCCATTTATAGTCCAACAGCAGTTCATTATGTGTGTGTGACCTTACAAACGAAGAGGCTTAAATCAGATTTCATTCAACTATGCTACTAAATCATAAATTTGATTTTAAACTTTGCGTTTTTATGCTAAACAGTGGTGTGGGTGCTAATTGATGTTAAAGTAATATCGGCAACAAATATAACAAAAACATTTCTCAGTTAGCAGCCATATACGCGGGAAGCCAAGAATTGAACGGTGAACACGTTTTGGGATTGATATTCCGAATCTGATGATTCGAAGCGAATGGTCAAATGATGATGGTGTGCGTCTTACACTGATGGTCTTACATAACAATTCGCTTACATAACTTTTTCTTCTCAAAGTTTTATGAACGCAATGATGAAGAGGAAATTTGAATCGCTATGAACGAAAGTGACGCTTTTTTTACGTTTTTAATTCACCAATTTTCATATTCATGCTCAATTGATTGGATTGTTGGACGGTTTTTTTTCTCGTGTGTTGTTAGAAATTGAAATTATTTTTTTTCAATTTTTTACGACTGCCAAAGGCAATTTTATGATTCGCACGATTTTTTTGTTGTTATTGTAAAGCATGAAACATTGGTGCCTGGCTGTCTGTTCACATGGTATAATGGACGTTAGTTAGGTTGTATGCATTTTCGTTTGTTAATGTTTACATAAAATTGTTGAATTAAATAATTGACTTAGTGTAAGGGTGACTGTGTCGACTTCATGCTTTTGTGCAGACTAATGCACACGCTTTGTGCTTGCGTAGCAGTTAAAGTTGAGGTCATACACAAATGAATCCAATCGCCTTGTAGACAGCCCGGGGTGAAGATGTAAAAATGGGACGATTTGTTGCAGAAAGTTTCCGCTTTCTGTTGCACATGCTGATACAACAGTTAGGGAACGTATCTCTAAACAGGTCAAGTTCAAGCTTCAATCTGAACTCAATTCAAAACTAAACCTGAAGCTGAGCTATTTGGAGCTTAGAATGGGCATCCTTCTGTAGTACCAACATGTGTAACAGAAAGCGACAAGTATACAAGTTCTTTACGAAACAATTGGATAAAGTTTTGTATGAAATGAATTGGATCTGAGCTTTAGTCGGGCTACCAACTTTCTTTCGTACTCCTCAATTACTACAGCTGAAATGTAACATTCCTCGGCATGACATGAGGAGGGGGCCTTGAAACGTTTAACACGTCATGTGCACGAAAAGTGCTGAAACATTAACATTAACATTGAAATATTCGTAATTGTTACCTCTCGCTACGCTCGTATCGGCAAACTCAGATATAGTGCGCAAAACGCCCTCATTTCAATACTCATATGGAAAATAGCTATTACTAGAGCGTGCACATTTGAATGGCACCCAAGAGTATTATTTGTACGATGCAATCATTTTCGTCGAAGTGCTTTTGTTATCATTTCAATTGTAAGCTCTGATAAAAGAGTGATCTAGTGAAGTTCTTTTTAATTGTGTCGACCGATGTTATGGTAATAAAGCATAGTTTAACAGAATGAAGTCGCAATGAAAACACGAAACAAATCTCATTGCATTACAGTGCACTAGCGACAAGTTATTAAGTCATTACATTGATTGCAGTATGTGTGCTATTCCATCGAAATTAAAAAAGACAAATTTGAGTTAGGCACCTCTCACGTCGCTCCGTAGACGCACAGTAATTTTCTTCTTCTTCTCTTTCAGTCTATTTGCACTATTGAATGTAGGCCTCCCCGACATTCTTCCATTCTGAACGATACATTGCTACTTGTTGTCAGTTCTGTTCCAAGTTCTTTTCTTTTAGAAATTCTGTGATTCCATTCATTCACCTCTCTGCCAGCCTCCGGGTGTTGTTGGTGTGGTATGGTCTCCAGTCCATGAGGGTTTCGGTCCAACGTTCATCTGTCCTCCTTGCAATCTGTCCCGCCCAGTTCCACTTTAGAGATGCTATGCGTTCCATGACATCAACGTCTATCGTTTGCTGTCGAATCCATTGATTTGTCTTTCTGTCCGAGAGTGGTAATTCCAAGCATATACTTCGTTCCATGACAGTTGGTATGGAATTAACAGTTTGTCAGATAGTGTACACATGAATAGCAGAAAGGAACATAACCCATTATCGAATATTAAGAAAAATTGAAATTTTATTCGTGTCCTTTTGTTTCGAATGGTCCGACCGGTCTGACGATCGTTTTTCCTTCGAAACTATGAGAAACTTCTATTGACATCGTCAGACTACTCGAGACACTTAAACAGTCGACAGTTTTTGTGAACAATGTTTGGAGGAAATGGCTTTGGGTGGGCTTTTTTTCTGACAATATGATCGTGGGCCCCGATCACAAAACACATGGTATGTCTACTCATCTGGTATCTATTTGCCACGGCTATTTCAACATACCACCAAAAAACGTCTGCCACCATTCACAGCATTGATTCCATTAATTATTATTTACCTAAATTATTAAAATGCTATCACTTCCGCCTTACGCTGATGAAGCATGAATTCACGGTTATGACATGAACAAGAACATGAAGCACCTTATTGCGGAACTTCATAATATTGCATTTCGATGTTTGCATTGAAAGTGAATAATTTGTACAGGGAAACTATACCATTGTTCTACTTGTTCAAAGTGAATATACAACAATAATTGAGACATATTGACCTCGCCATACTATTTTTTTTGCTGACTTTGCTATTTTTCCTTTCGATGTAAAATTATTAAAAAAAAAATTAATTTTTTTTTGTCTATATGCATTTCAAGATCATATATTTTTCAAGTTGTAACGAACTCACGAAACACAAAAAAAAAACTGTACCGCCAAAACACAGTTAATAACAAAAATTTCCGTGGTAAAATTTGTAAGACGATGAAACATCACTCTCTACTACCATTACAACATAATACATGGACATACCACATGTACGTATTACCATTTAACATTTCGAAAAGTGGATCAGTTTTTAATCGCACCTCGTTCGACCGTCTGTGGAATTTCTACGTTTCATATCAAGTATGACTACACATAAATAATATCGAAAGACTGAAAAACGTGCTTCGTATATTGGTCATGCTCTTGCAACTTTCATAAAATGCCATTCAATACAAATTGTGATCACTCTTCACCAATCAAGTAAAGTATGGTGTGTGTGTGTGTACGTTGGCAGGGACTATTTTTGAGAGAAATTTCAAGAAACTGAGAATTTTATGGAATTTTTGTTTTG
>JANTFA010035007.1:0-15544 GCA_026413405.1 Phytosciara flavipes | reverse complement strand
AAATAAACTGATTTAAAGAAACATTGCAGGGCAGTTCTATAGACACCTAACTATATACCGTCCTCTACTCGTACGGGCCCCCCTTATGTTTATTTAGGTAATGTCTCCAATATTGAAGCAACGCGGTAATAAATCGCCAAGCTTATTCTTTGAATCAATCTGTTTCTTTACCATTTTGTCTAGAACAACCGGAAGCCTCGCATTTACGAAGAACTTCGATCGAATTTGAAGCTCGCTGAATGAAATCATCAGCTGACAATCCTGGTACACAAAGAGTGTATGGTGTTCATAGTTCAAGTTCACGATTCGCGAAAATGGTTATGCTAGTCAAACCGACTAAAATCCTGTTTTTATACAATAACTTACTAATCTCACATGGTCTATCTTCGAACTTAAATTCGGGAATTCAATTCCTCGTCGAAAAAACAAGTTTTTCAAAATCGGATGAAAATTACTCGAGTTATCGTGAGGACCCACCCAAATTCATAATTTGTACTAGCATTTCATACAATTTTACTCAATGGCAGCGGACACATATTTTTCTGTATTTTCTTGCATAAAACCCATGAGTTAAGAGAATGATGTGGCTTTGAGTTGTTAGCCATAACGGCAAAATAATCACATCGCGTCTTAAATGTACATACCTTTTTCTTATTGTGAAAACTCATTCCAAAATTGCGTAATTTGCTAGGATTTGAAATGCTACATCGAGCATAATCTATCCAAAGCATTCACATCAACATAAATTTATCATTTCAAATTCAATTTACATTCACATTCAGTTCAGAATTGATAGAAAAAATTGTAGGAAAAATCATCAAAAGCGCACTGCATATAAAACCAGCAAGTAATTACCAAGAAAAAGTCGTTCGGGTCGAAACCTTTCAATACCGACCAAAGTTTATTAATATTTCCAGGTTACCACTGTGTGGCAACTTGAATTGGGTTTTCAACCTGATCAAAAAGTAACTTCTTTTTTTAATCACGTTTAACCTGCAACCTTCGAAATCAGACTCTAGAGAAGTGGGCAACCACCCAGTCAGATGTTTAGCAAAATTAATTGAAAAATTTATGTTCTTCATTCTGTAATCTTAAATTCAGAGCATATATGTACACAGAGTCATTACGGTACAGAGAGGTGATAATTTTAGCGACTGGGACGTCTGGAACAACTACCCAGTCGCCAAAATTATCATCTCTTTGTTTGCGCATGTGTATTTATTGAACAGATCTCTGGGTGATTCCATGCAAAGATTTGTTTACAAATATTCATTTACAAGAAAATGCGCCAAAACTATATGTGAACGATCCAAGAACAGTCAATGAAAGTAGATTAGAGAGGTATAGCCAGACGGGCCATCAGATGTCAAAATTTGTTCTAGCCGGAGAACTGTAGATTTTGCATGGGATTTTACTTTTTCACATCGAATGAACTCATTTTTGTAGAGAAATTCTTCATAAATTTTAAGAATCAGTCCGTTCAAGGCTATAAAAAAGCAAAATCCGCATGTCCTCCGGCTTCTATGACTTGGCCATCCCTATCCATCTATTGTCATTGAGAACAGTGCACACATTTAGAATACAGACGGATCTTCACAATACAGTCGAAATTTCCAACCGGACCTATGAAGTTGGAAAAAATAGCCATCAGTTTGTTAGAGGTCCCAACTCTTTTTCAAATTAGAACGAAAATGAACAGTATTCTCTGAGTAACAATTTTTTCAGTCGTCAATAGCTTACTTTTCACTCACAATTGTTTATAGAAGCTGAATAGAGGACTAAACTTCAATTTATCTATCGATATAAGGGGGCTTTTCACAAATTAGGCGGGTTCTATAGAGGGTGAGGGAGGGGTTTGACAAAAGCACACAATTTTTAAAATTTCTTTAAACATTTTGACGTGCAAGACAGGAGGCGGGTCTGAAAAATTTGTAGTAATTTTGAGCAATTTGTGAATATAACCCAAGTAGTTTTCATATTCTGAATTATATATAGCTGTACCAGAGAGATGCTAATATGACGACTGAGACGTTGTTTCCCAGTCACCATAATTATCAACTCTCAAACATTTGTGAGGGTCTAGATAATGAACGAATCCACGTAGAGTGATATAGATGAATAAAACTCAAGTTCTTCGTACGGGTCGAAGAATATAGCCTTGATGAAGAACTTTACCATTGTTTAACAAAAGAGGAAACAAATTTGAATTCTTTTTGTTTACTCGTAGAGAGCCTCTATTCTCCCTTTGAAAGAATGATTCTATGAAAACAAAGATCAAAATGTTCCTCAACGAATTTGAAAAGTAAGTGATTTGAGAGTAAGGTTTCTTTCCACTGAGTTCCTAACAATTTGTTGATTTTGTAAGTAATTGACTTGCGTCACTTTAACTTCTTTCAAGAGGTTTTTGTCTGATACAACAATATTGCACACATGTTGTGATGAATAATTTTTGTATTTAAATTTTATTTGTCACCGTATACTCATACTGTATTACGTGTGATAAGAAGTTTTCTTTTTATAATTTTGTAATATAAAATGAGACATCAGAAGTCAACTATTTCTCAATTGATAAGGTTATTGAACTTAATGAGTCACGCCAATATTTATGACTGCGGAAAATCAGGTTGCACAATATTTAGACATTTTTCGTTGTATTACAAATTACTTTTGAAGAGCTATTTTAAATACGTGTGTTCACTCGACACTCGACTCGAACGGTCGAATGAAGAAGTGGTGCGGTCTCTTCGACATCTATCACCACCGGCTTTACTCTTACTTACCATATACTACATCAAGATAAAGGGACCATAGCAAATATTCCTACATCAAGATACGGACGACAGTACATCAAAAAATTTTTGGTACTGTCTGCCGTGTGTCGCATCTTGATATATTTAGATTTCTTCCCGTAGCAAAAACCGTAGTCCTTCGTGTCTTGATTTCACAGGATTTCTTGCTATGATCTTCCGTCAAAAATAGTTGCTGGTCGCTATAATCTCGAAGCAGTAGTAGGCTAGAACATGTCGTGAACTACATAAACAGAAAAATGTTCAATAAAAAAAAGCCCGACCTCAGTCTGCAATACATTAACCAAAGCAGATCATGACAATGTTTGTGCGATATATAGTGGAGACGGAAAACCGAGGAAGGTAAACGGTGATCCTGACCAAGCAAGAAGAATAACAAAGCTTGAAAACAAATTCAATTAAAAAATACGTAAACTGAATACCGTATGGAGTGCTTCAGCGATGAGGATGAATTTGACCACCAATCTGGTAAACAATTGAAAAAAACGGAAACGAAAGGTTAACCAGACCCAGGCACCACGATACCAGATGAAGCGTCAAAAAAACGACCACACAAAAATAATATTGTCACCAATACCACCACCAATGAACGTGAGCAACGTAAAGAATTTCAATAAATTCAGTGAAAATTCCTAACAGTTGCAAATCCAGCCCAATTTCGAGAACGAGCTGAAGAATGAGGCAAGTCTGAACCAATAAACCCGAACACGTCCTACTGACTCCATCTCATCGATAGTAATAAATTAACGGAAGTTAAGAGTTTACTAGTAATACCAATGAAGGTGTCTTTTGAAGAAAGTTAAGCTTCTGTTACTTATTGTGTTTAATTTATCTCTGAAGGAGTAACAACCATCTCATGAGACTCACAGTTTATATTCAATTATTACATTCACAAAGTTTTGATGGAAAAAACAGCGTAATCCTGTTGGTTGCATCACAGAACTGCGCTTCAGAGAGACCATATGTGTAAATTGCAATGAAGTCAGTTCATCCCGCTTTGAATAGAGAAAAATATTATTTCATTTTAAGGTCATCTCAATTATTTTGTGTTTTCAGAACTTACATCAAAGCTAGAGTCGAATTGATGTTCTTCAAAAGTTCATCTTTATACTTCCAGAATCGAGTATCTTTTACCGGATTCTGTAACGATTCCACACATTCCGGGTTAAGACACTCGGTACGATAATGCGATAACTGTCCCACATTCGTATCCACGTTCAATAAATTACACCATTCAGGATCAACACAGGATATTGGCATATGGTTATGAACGTTAAGGATTCGATCCATTCGCATAAATGTTTTTGCACCCCCTCGATTAGCTAAAAACTTTTCTGCGCGATAGATGTTCGAAATGAATCTAAATTTTTTGGGAATGCCCTCAATGGTCTCATTTTCGTGTACACTTTTCAAAAGGAAGTACATATTCAGCATCGTGTATCCGTCAATTATCTTGTTGTCTGTTAAATTTTGGTTTGTACGCCTCATCAAATCGTGCCAGGTGCGGTCGTCAGCGTGTAACGGCATTGCGAATTCATCAACGTCCATGGGAATCATAAATTCGTATTGGTACAGATACTCATAAAATGCGTCATGATACGAGATCAAATCACTTTGCAGCCACTGCAAGAAATTCTGTGAACGTTGGTTCGGGAATTCTTGGGGATATTTAATGAGCTTGACAGTGAAGAAACCCAGTCTTTCATAATAATGCAGAACCTTCATTACATTTATATGCAACTTTTCCACATAGACGACAACCGTGTCACATTTAAGGATTCTTAAAGTTTCTGCCCACTCAATCACCAGCAGAGAAATATCATCATCAAAGTTTGCTCCACGCCAACAGACTAGAAAAGTTTTTTTGTGTCCTTTCGGTCTTTTATTACTCACGGAAAACTTATTGTTTGCATAGCTGCACTTATCTTCAACCAGCGAGACATACGCTGGTACTAGACCCTGACCTGCGAGTGGATTTTCGCAAGTAATTAGATAAGGTGACGCACCAGCCTTATTTTCACCCCATCTAACTGGCCACAAGTTGCGGTACTCAAGTACTTCAACTGGAATCGGTTCTATTATGCCAACATACCACATTTGGCAATAGGTTTTAACAGTCGGACGTATCCTATTTATTAGACCGAGGATACGTACCACTGATCCATTCACCGCAGCACGATCATCGAAATAAGCGTTGAAAAGATAAAACGTTCCGTTTGTTGTATTCGTCACTTGCCAATAGGTGTCGCTAATATTCAAATCACTTTTTACTGGATAACGACCGCAGGACGGCAGCAAAGTTATATTGTCCCGAGACAATTTGTCAATATATTTTTTACCAATTGCTAGGAAATCTAGTCCGTTGTACAGATGTGCAGGTTCGGCGACTGTCTCGGACTCAGAAGCTTGTGACCAGGGAGCAAAAAAGAAATAGCAAAGAAATCCAGCGCAAATAGCAATAGTCCAAATTGTCTTCAATATCTTCAAATTTACTATCATTTCACTTATTAGAAGAGCACTAGCAAAAGTACAATGTTTGACTAATTACTCTTCGAATGTGGCCAGCTCGTGTAAATGTATTGATAGCAATAAGAAACTCAACTTAAGTTTCTTTTAGAGTTCTTTTAAACAGATTGCGGCTGATTCAATTCTGAAACAAATGACGAACAAGTTGCGGTCAAGCTTTTAAAATTACAGCACAGAACTAATCGAATTGCTCACATTTAAGTAAATTTAAACGAACCATCAATCAATTTAAGCTTAGTTCAGAAACTACTCAAATGTAAAACACAAAATGATGACGAAAAATCAACAGAAGTATTTACATAAATGCGTCCGTCGCCACCACTTAGATCTTCGATATTAAACTTATCAGAGGATGTGACAACTTATCACAGTGTTGTCAAATATAATCAGCGTTGTCGGTCCAATCATACAGCAATATCATCCAATCATTTTTATCGTTGAGATATCGGAATATTGAACATATTTCACACATCATTGCTAATGTGTACACTGATAGAAATTTCGAAATTATCAGAATGAACCATGAAGGAAATTCTTTTGAGTCTTTTTATTTTTCGTCGAAACAACTCTTCATTTTGAGCAAAATATTGTTTTACAGCATGCCTCTAAAATGTACCGATCTTTTTTATATTGATCTTCAAAGATCAAAGTCTATTACTTCAAAATAAAAATCTTCAAATTTTCAACATTTCAAATTTCAACACCTAAATCTGAGCAAAGAACTGTTCTACGGTAGTACTCAAAATTTTACTGTTCTTTACTTCCACTTTAAATAAAAACTGTTCACTTTCGAGACATATTCCAGAACAATTTTTCGTTCATATTCACTTTTTACGTCGAATAAAAACATTTAAAAAATTTCGGTTTCTCGACGTGACATTTAATAATTTAAGAATTTTCGTTGTTCTTTTTTAAGAGGTCACGATACCTCTTCGATTATGACGAAGGCGGTTGCGCACAAATTTTCTAGTGGTGACATCTGCAATTGTAAAAGTTTGAATGACACAGTTTCGCAGAGAAATGCTAAGTTGGTGTGATGTGAATGACAGTTGGTTCCGATGAGAGAAAATAGAACGAATTCCGTATGAAATTCTCTCATATTCTTTCAAATTCTCTCCCATAGAAACCAACTGTCATTCACATATTATTCCTTCTATCTTGCCGCTGGCGTACCAACTTATCATTTCTCTGCAGTTTCCACACAATTTGTAATGAGCACGTTTACAAATTTGTGTGCCACCCGCCTCCGTGAGTGTCTTAACCTGTTGTTTGACAACCTTGACTCGTCAACCTAATCCACGCAATTAGTGCTTACTATAGGCACGTCAAATTGAGCTTTTCTGGTCCTTGTTCGAACATGCCAGTTTTCTTATTTGATGAATTTGTATGAGAATGAAAACTAGAACGGTGATATTTAGGTCATGAAAGTCGTTTGCATGAATCGTACACTTTGGAACGTTTATAATTTCAAAGTGGTCTTAATTTTCCATTTTATAAATTCTGTAAAAATGTTCTTTGCGCTCGTTTCCACATAAATTCCATATAAAGTGTGAACTTTGCAATCCATTACGGTTTGAATTGACGATTTCATCATCAACGACTGTCGTCCATCAAACGACACATTTCTATAGAAAGTCGTCGAACATAATTGGAATTGCACAAAATTTTCAAGGAATTTCAGGCGGTAATTCGAAATTGCGGATTTTCAACGGAAACGGATTTATTTAACTAAGTGAGGATTTCCACCGTAATGAATTAATTCATTTGTGTTGACTAAAATGATAAGCTTTGACACGCCGTCATTAGTTAAAATACCTGCACATTCCTTATGGTCATTTGAAATAACATACAAAATGAGTGAAACAACGATATCGTTGAAGGAATATATCGAAAATTATATTTCTCCGATTGTATGAAAAAAATGTGTTCATTCCAGAGACTTAAATTTTCCGAATCGATATTCTTGTAGATAACACAGCGGGGGTACTGACGTTTACCGCTCTTAGAATAGTTCGAACAATCAAGCGGCCGACAAGTGCATTCTATCTGAGGCACCATATCATTTATTTGATTCAAGTAAAAGATTCTAAACAATAAATTGTTGGACGACATGCGTCCAAAGTGCACCGACTTTTTTAAAATGTCTGAACTTCGAAACGTACAGCCGCTCATGTAGAAATTCTGGCCACATATCTTTGATTTTACACGGTTTTGAGATATTCTATGAATCGAAAATGTGGCTAAACATGTAGCGTTACCTACAGACCTTCTCAGAAATACTTATATTGAAGGCGGCTGCAAACGGCTCTCAGGCACATTTTAGGTTTTTTTCAAAAAAGAGCAGTGCATTTTAGAGTCATATGTCGTAGAACAATTTTTTGCTTGGAATGATGTTTTACGTCGAACTTGTCGAAATTCTAACTATCCGTTAATGATGCTTATACCATCCTATTATTTCGTTCGATACCATCAACATTACCTGCCGCTTTGCATTTAATAATTTTCTTTATATCTTCCGTTACACCGTTAAAACATTGAATTGACGGAAATTATTCTAATCTCGAATTAATTTTACAACACGCAAACAGAAATTTAATCCCTTTATGCTCAGTTTCCCATACATCGTTAGTTTACTATCGGATATTTCCTGGAAAACTGTGTGACCAATATTTTCTGTGCATAGCCGTACACTGCTAATAGTGGCAAAGTTGAACAAGTTTAAATACAATTTATCGTAAGTAGCACACATGCTGCGAACGTATTGCATGTTACAGACCACCTTCTCCACCTAAACTCTACCATACACACTAATAATTAATTACTCTTCGCTGAATATTTTAGTTAGACTGAAACCAATTTTATACCGCAGACCTGAATTCAAACTCATCAAATATGTGAAATCATTTCACTGGTTTAATTTATATGGGAATGTTGTGGAAATGTAGGTACATTTGGAAAAACGTACATATGGTCGGTATGTATATGCATGCATCGTTTGAATACTTCAGTTAGGAACCTTTGGAGATACTTGGTTTCGAGACAGATTACAGTTTTCTGATGAGGTTGAATACTAGATGAGATGTATCTTTAAACAGCCTATCGAAATTTGAAGCCATTTATGAGCCTTTTTGATGTGTATGAATGGGGCTAGACGTCGACCCATACTGGCCGAGGCATGGAGTGCCAACAATGAAAACATTATCAAGAAAGTTCAACAACAAAACGTCATAATACTAATTAGTTGTTCATAAACAGCGTACATTCCTTTGCAACACTGAACCTTTAAAGCATTACATTTGAACGCATCCCGTGTTAAATCCCGCCGTACGAAGCCTAATTCAAAAACTACGACAATCTGGTGGAATTTCATTCGAGATATAGTTAAAGAAACACTGAAATTCAAGATGGCGCCTGACAACCATTTTCTTAGGTCACCGAAAATAGTACTGCCGACGTTATCTTTCAAACAAAAAATAATTCCAGAAAATCGGATGAAATTTACTCAAGACATCGACTAGAAACACTATCTCCACTGTACGGCCGAATAGCTTGACTTTGGCTCACTCTATGAGCTCTAACTTCCGAACCCATGATCCAATCTTTACAAGCTTTTTTCTCTGGGTCGGTGTGGCCAATCATTTCCATCATGTACGAGCAGTACTGCCGGAAATAACTTGAGAGAAACCTCAACCAGACCTCGAAAATAGCACTAATTCGACCGTACCTCTGAATCTGCTCGACCGATTTTGCTCATCTTCGAGCTTTGGCATTTGTGAATGCAAATTGAGGAAAAAATGACCCATCAAAATTGGTTTCGTTTTACTCAATCTATCTTATTCGCAGACGGAAAGACATTTTTTTTTGTTGCTGATGTGGCATTTCTGGCTGGGTGACCACAAAAGGTTTCTCTTTACTCAGTTATTCGAATTCGACGTGGTGTAAATTGAGATTCCATGGACTGAGTGTCTAGTGAGTGTCTAGAAACAATTTTCTGAGGATGACAAATTTATGTTGAACGTTACTGATTCGTTATATCATTGAACTGAATTCTGCTTTATTAACTTCTAACAAAATCCATTAATTTGCATGAGTCAGTTCCCGTTTGATCGTTGAAACAAGCATTTTATAAATGAATAATTAGTGTGCGTTCCATCACTACACGAACTAAATAACCATCAATATTGATAATCAAAACGAATTTTAACTATCAATCTCCTTTCAAAGTTATCGTCAATATGAGTTCGTAATTCATGAACCTTAAAATTCATCCGTTCCAATCCATAGAGACCAATCGAAAATTTATTCCAATACATCAGTATGACTATACTATACTACGTTATATGCTATACACATTCGTAGTCTTTATAATCCCAAAGATTTTTTTATAAGAAAAACTTTGCCGTTTAAAATAAAATATATTGAAGAACTTTAGCGAAAAAACTTAGTTGAGCATTAAATCGCTTTAATTTTGTGTGAAAACGAAACTACATTTGGATAAATATATCACAAAAAATGGAAAGAAAAAGAGGAAAACGGAAAAATATTTTGGGTAATTGAGTATAAAGGCGCTCATGTAGGTGCAGGTAGGCATCATCTAGTCACAAACCACTCTAAGTAAATGGTTAATAAAAACTAAGCACCATCATTTCGTACCATTGTATCATCTGTAACACCTACTCAAGGTACACTGTGAGATTTCATTCTTTGTGGAATTATTAGAAAGTTGCCTTGAAACTGTCGCCATTCACGCCGTAAGTGCGCCCAAAATATTTGAATTTTTAACGGACTTTTTGTCAATTTAACGCTATCACCATACGAAAACTGGTGCGACATAACCAATATTTTTGCGTTTCTTTTCAAATCTGAAGCGCACCTAATGAGATGGCATTTTTGAACTATATGCATAATACAAAACGTCGAACTTCGTATTGCGATTCTTGCGCTTTATTTTACTCCGCACGTTATCAAATGCGCCCCACATACAATTTGATTGATTGTGTTCACTTTTAAATGCCATTTGTATGGCGGAGATTGTATGTGCGGAGATCGCAAAGTAAAATTTTGAACTAAAACGACAATAACGACCTCTCAGACCTCTGTGGTCTCACTATTTAACTACCTTCCGAACTATTTGATGATATTTATATCGTACCAAGTAAAGACTAGAGCAGATTACTATGTAAGTGAAGTAATTCGTTATCTTGTATCCAGAGCGTGATGATATGAGTGAGATATGAAGGGTTCTCCCTAGAGATATGGATTTGTGAGCTGAGAGAGTATCGTGGCATCATGGTGAGTGAAACTTAATAGTGTGTGTTCGCTTATATTGGCTCTACTTAATTAAAACGACGTACACAGTCGCGCCCGAATGTTACAATCGAGCTTATTACATGTTTTTGAATACGCGACCAAAAATTCCCGCACTGAAGTTTGGCCACAAAAAAGACAACGAATCGTGAACATGCTTTCCATACATCGGGCAATGTTTACCAGCATTATTAACCAGGTTTCCTTTGATATTGTTTTTTTTTACTGTGACAAGGGTGACAAACCAACAAGAAGATAAGAGACACAAATTTGATTTATTCGCACATTCCCTTTAAAAGTACACACATTCCATGTGCCTTACTAGAAGCAACCACTAAAAAGATTATCGTAAGTTCGTACAGTGTCGAATTATAACTAAAATTTCATCAACAACCTATGAAGGAACCATCCATAAAAGATACACACGCGACTTCGTGGATTGTATTTTATTCATCTTCTGCCAAGGCTTACTCGTTAACGGACAGCTCTACAAAATTAAATCAGCATTTACAGTGACTACATTTACTAGACATAGTGTGATAGAGTTGCGGATAGATTCGAAACGTGTCATTTTAGAGCGACGTCATCTATGAATAATGGCCTTTAACCTGGACATACTGAGTCAGAGTGGTGCGCTGTAGCATGTGAACTGAAACAAACTTTCCTCTAGTATGCAATAAAGCTATACTCGCTTTCACTTTACCAACGTCATTTCACGTAAAGTGAATTTCGATAGTCCCAGGCAGAAGCTGTTTCAGCTCCAGGTTGTAATAGTGACATTGTCTGGGGTCTTCATACGAATTCCTTTTCTTCATTAGTTAGATTATTTTGACCCTATTGAGCCCGTAACATTGCTGTCGATGTACTGTCTGAACGCGACACACAAATTGTTTTTATAAACAAATGGAAACAACGTTCTACAGACTATGTTTGACAAAAACAGATTTTGACGTTGATTTTACTGAACCCGAAGGGCTCGTGCAATACTGACGTCCACAGAGAGGTTTGAGGAAACGATGCAAGCCATGTTGGACGTATAGGAAATATTTTGTCGAGGGTGGTCAAAAATCTTGAAAATCATCTGGACGCTATGAGCCCTAACTCTTTCTATACTATTGAACAATCGTTTGATCATTTTCGAAGTTCGTTGCGAAGCTAACAAGTTGCCAAATGTGTTGTTTTTATCACTACGGTGTTTGGCAAACACTGTTTGCAACGTGTGTTGTATGTAAGTTTGTTCTGCAACTACCTAAGATAAGTGAACTTTCTAAATGCAAATGTATGTACGAACAAGGACGATCATGTAGCCTGAATAGATGAATGATTGGAGCGGTTGCTCGATAAAATCATTGAATTTTAATGTTGGGGGTTCGAAATTTTATCAATTTACGATAAATGTTTCAAAAGAAAGTTGATTTTTGTGTGAGTTTGTGCGTCGAAATATTTTTTTATTATTCCATTCCTTCGATAGAATCTAAGCACCTCCCATCCGCATACCTCCGCTCCTCGCTGTCAATTTATCATTTTCCACAGTAGTCGGGACTATTTTTAGGAAGATTTGCTTGTTCAATATATGGACGCATTATAGTACGTTTTATCACAGTGCTGTCGGTCCCTATAAAATATGACTTGTGTTGATGTATGCATCTACGCAATACACTCTTATTTAACCGCTTAAAGTGCTAAAGATTAGTTATCGACGACAACCACGGAAATGACATGACTTAGTGTTAAAGACATGAAAAAATTGTATCCAATTGAAGTAGTAGATTTTTAGAAAACACAGGCTTGTTGAATCCATAAAACAAAATGAAATTGTGGTTGGCTAGTAAGTTTTCAGTGAAGCAGTCAATTTCAGAAAATTTTTAACTCTTCTGCCTCTACATCAATTTTTCAAACTTTTTTCAGATTATATCGGACAAAACGAAACAAACAAAAAATTCGCAATGAGCGTCTCATACGACAATAAATATGCAATCACGTTGATCGAGATATCTGCAGTATGTACACTGCCGACCAAAGTTCCTGCTGGAACATTAATAAAAATTCTAGAAGCCGATATATACGGTGCCCTAACATTCACCAGAATAAGCTGCGAAAACAGATTCTTCGAAATAGCTCGCAAGCAGAAGTGCTCGAACATCGAGGGAATCCTATTTATAGCGCCAGACGTTTTCAAATTCGCTATTTCTATTCATGAGCCGATCGATAGAATTAACTTTTGCCGATCGGAAGGAAAGCAAAAGTTTATATCTCAACTGGAAGTGAACGATCCTGTGAAAATACCTCGCGGAAGCGTCTATGTGGTCGGTGGAACGTTGTGTCGAGCTTCTGTCAAGTACATTGGATGTTTCAACGAATTAGGGCCTGGCATTCATTTCATTGTTTCTTTGCTGGTAATTTTTTCTTTGCTATGTCCAAGGACGTTATTTAATACATTGAATGTGGTGTCGCATGGGTCATCATAGCCTTAACAGTTTGCAAGCCAATAACGGTACTCGAGATGAGTGTGTGTGTGTGTGTGTGTGTGTGTGCTGTCTTCGTCTTATCCGTCTATGCGGGAAATATTTACGATGTTAATAGGCACGCGACTGAAGCCGAAACAGGATTTAAGGAAGCGCTAGTATTGAGTGACAACGAGATTCGTTTGATCTAAACAATTGCTTGTTAGTTGGTCGGATTTTTGTGAAAGTAGATCGATGCATCAACTGGAAAATAATTCCATGTTCCTCGTTCTTTGTATGATTTTCGATTACATTGTTTTGGGATCTCAATTGTATTTCAGACTCGTAGTTACGGCTGGGGAATTTTTTTGTCGTATTCAGTCCACTTCTGGCAATTATCTTCAGAACTAGTATGAGTGTGTGGTAACTTCTCTCCTTCTTTTCCATTTCAGGAACGTGACTGCACTTTTGTTCCCCGTTTGAACAGAGAAATAGCAATACCAAATTCCCTTGAGATAAATTGGAATCGGTGTGTCCTTTTGTCAGCTGAACACATTTTTAACAACGATCTCGAATATTGTCCGGACGTAGGGTTATTCCATTTGTACCAAGGAAGATGTGAGTTTACACAGAGATACTAAGCTTAGCCCGGAACGTGTAAGAATAAATTGATTTCTTATTTTAGATTTGGCAAGTATGATTGTGCGCCGACATTCTGACGTCCATGAAAAACCACCGAAGCGAAATCCATCAAATGTATTCGAAACGAACACCAGCAAAACATCAGAAAAACCGTTATCAACTAATTGGTCGTCATGCGCTAAACCTCAATCTGAATTGTTGAACGGGAAATTGGAGGAGCAGACAAGTAGCACCAGCGGCAGTAGTTATGCAAAGCCAAAAGCAACTCCAATAACAAAGTCGTCGAACCCGTTGGATCATTTCAATCAGGATTCTGGAAATGCAAACGAGAGCATTCCTCCTCAAACTGGTACATCGCATTATTGGTTGCGGAAACGGGGTAAGTCATTTCATTGTTTTCTCTTCGGATTTTCGTTTAGAATGCGATCGATTGAGTTGAGTTCGTAGAAATATCCGTCCCTAATTGCGTATTAAAAAGCCGAAATCTAGACCTTCGATAAACTACAACCTCAGACTGTATTCACACTGTCACTTTACAGTTTAAGATTTCAATTTTATTTTACGTTGTGCATAGTCACAAATTTGCTGGCAATAATAGTCTCGCCACAGCATGTTTCTTATCATGTCTTAAGTCCATTTCGAGTCTATAATTTTCTTGTTTCCAAGAATCAATAAGTGTGAATTCATACACCAAGAGTGCCGACGACTAGGCAACACCAATCGTATGTAGAAATATTTCTTCTGGTATTCGAATTCGCACACAAACTACAATTGAGTGGTTCGTCCCATGTAATACACAAATTTTTTACGCGTGATGACTCGAAATCGCCACAACTACAGAGAAGAATTTTAAAAACTCAACAGGAACGGACTGAAATTTTCGAGGACAGACACGCATATATTCCCTGTGAGCTATTTTATTGGTGTGAGGTGGTGAGTGAGTGATTTGGAGTATGGTTTTTAAATAAAGTTAATTATATCGACGAAAAGAGTTTTGCATTCCCGTATCATGTGCACCCGTAGTCTCTTTCACTCGAAAACTAAGCTAACTGCTCGAACTGAAACAGTCTATGTATGAAGTATGAAGTATAATGACGAGGTGTGTACATACGTATACGAGGACTTGCTCTAGCAGAAGTACGCATGGAGTAGGTGTAATTTACTATTATTATAATGTTATCGCGTAGTTTATGCAGTGCATGTCATGCAGAATGTATTCTTCTTCCTCCCAGACCATGGGTCAGAAATCTTGCAAGTGTACTCCTAGCAGGTCAGTTAGTGTACTCTCGTTAATAATGAATTCCTACACGTACTATATAGAAGGAGAATGTGAATAGATGAAGGTACAGATAGCTCAATAGTTAGATCAATCGCCGTGTATGTGAATACTGTACTTGCGGGATGTTTAGATCCCTTGGCTATACCCAAATATTTCTTTTTACATTTCAATTATTCTAGAAGTTCCATTACTTCGGAAGATAGAAACATACTTCTCGACCTATGGAGTCGTGGAAAATTTCTCGTTTGCAATAAGCTCATACTGAAACAAGAAGAGCTTTTTAATGAAGCTATTACGAATGGTAACTCGTACTCGCCATTTGCCATAGTTTTTGCAACCTTTTTTGCGAGCGAAGCGAGCGACTTTCTTCCGTAATCCCTCACGACGATTGAACAAATCTAAGACGCTGGGAGACATACCGTAGAACAATTTTTTGCTTGAAATAATAATTTTCCTCAATAAAAAATAAGAGTGACCCAGTTTGCAACACTTTTTTTTCGTCAAACTTTGAAAATGTATGGAGGAACGTCGATTTCACA
>JANTFA010034896.1:0-15547 GCA_026413405.1 Phytosciara flavipes | reverse complement strand
TTTTTTCAACATTTTTCTTTTTGGTAACCCACATTATCCAGTATTTTCTTTTGTAAGACCCTGACTTTCAGTCAAGGGAACTATGAGCGCAGCGTTGTATCTTACGCCGGTCTTACGCCGGAAAATGGTTGCACGATAACTTGAGTAAATATTCTCTGATTCCTAAATATATTTTTTGTATAATTGGGACTTAATTTCTGAGGCTCAGTTCGAAGATGGGCTATGTGTGACCGAGGATCATGAAGTTATAGACCTTATAGGTAATGACCTGATAGTTGCAGTGTACTGCAATTATCGTTTACTATCAACCATCGAAAATGTATGAAGTGTTAGGAGCGTTATATTAAATGTAAGGCTGTAATTTCAATGAATCTTTTTCAAAGTTGCAGTTCTGAGGTCAAGTTTTAAGATAGTCAATCAATGGTGATAATCAACTGTCATTGTCAATCAATCAAATTGATAGTCAGCTATTTAATATTGAAAATAGAAATGAAAATCGGATTTTCATTCCAATTCACTTGAATACGCGCATTCCCAATTGTAATATCTAAATTGAATGAAACGGTAAAGAAAAGTCGTTTAACTATCAAAAAAGAGTTAACTATAAAAAAACAAAAATTCAAGATATAAATAAACAAGTAGAGCAAGGAATTCCTTCATTCGATGCACAGCGCCCGACCAGAGAATATATTCTTCAATATTGGCAATTGTCAACTTAATCAATAGTTCACTTGATAGCCAAAAGATTAGCGTATCGCTTTCTATGTAAATTTCGTGCATAAATAGGTTCATCATATAGGCCAGAATACACGCTTTGAGATGAATATTTTCACTCTAACAATTTTCCGAACGACCGGTTTTGCTTCTTGTGAAATATAATATTTGGAAAAATATTTTCATACGTCACTTTATCGATTGATTGCTTATTTCGAGAGAACAGCGAAGATTTCATGTTAACAAACATTTTCAGAATTAAAATTTTATTTGGAATAGTTTGAAATCGAAAACATTATCCAAAATAAAGTTACAAATTCCTCAGTCAAGAGACCTGACCCACCCAAAAGGTGGGACCTAGTGTTAAGGTGTTATAAATTTGGTAGTCATAGATTACGTGCATGTTAACTTGTAATATTAATCAGAAATTTCTTATCATAGTTTCCATAGTGTATACGTTATGCAACAACCGAAAGGTAGCACCTTACAACTTACTCCAAAACAGCGTAGCATAAGTTCATTATTTTTGATTACGCAGCTCGAATTGATTTATATAATTATGAATGCTTACACATTCAGAATTTCCTCATTTATTAAAATGTATTCCGCTCTACGAATGCAGGTCGATGCGATAAAAATCAGGTGAAAAAACAAGGTCAGTTTATTTTCAGATCGATGTGGAAACATTCAGATCAACCCAATTCGCTAGTCAACCTTCAAATCAGGCGAACGCAATACGGCTTTGCTCTAAAATTCTACAATCAAATCTTCACATCTTTATTGAAGTCTTGCTTAGCCAGCACGTGCGATATCATTTTCTTTTATCATCAAACTTTAACGTGTTTGAAAGTCGTGCTGAAACTTAATTCAAGCTACTACAAAATGAGGGAGCAATTCAATTTTTACTCACGGAAAATTATGTAAGATTTCTATTTGTAGACTAAGATCGGTTCTAAGAAAATTTTACCGAGAAAATTTGTGAAATCACTCACGTAAATGGATATTTCGTATTTACGTAATTTCGTGCTACCCATGTTGAACGGTACTTCCGGATATGGGAACTCGGTCTTTTGTCCATACAATTTTGAATAATTTCTGTTTTTATCCGTCCGACACGGGTACCACGAAATTAAGTAAAATACGGCGAAATGTCGAAAAGCATTTTACATCATCCGACCTACTATACCGCATCACAATGCTATTTCTTATGCTTTGATTTCGAAAGTTCAACTTTTGAAAATCGAAATGAATGTCTTTGTCGCACTACTGCGACAAAAAGGATTTATATTCAACATCAAAGTATACAAAAGTGTGGGGTGATAATCTACTCGCATTTTTCCTACTCGTAACGGTAATCTTACAAAATCTTACTTAAAAAAATACTATTTCGATACTTGTATCGAAAACAGCTGTTATTTGAAATTATTTTGTGATTCTAAATGTTTAAGAGTAAGCAGTGGTCCCACTCAAAATTTCATGTCCTACCGCAGGACACGTAGAACATTTATTGTACATTGTTGTTTGCATTGAGGCTATTTAATTGAGGCTATTTACTACAAACAACCAGAAGAACGTCAATCGTTCAAATTACAGAAGTGTAATGGCATCGAGTTAAAATGATTGCCTTGAAACAAATGTAAAAACTGAAAAATCATTTTCGTCTACCTAGCGTTGACACACTCCACTACATACACAACAGCCAAAACATTGTTACAAAATAGATTTTTTAGCGAATTCATTTCTAGAAGTGGTCTTGACTCTATCTGTTAAGATATTATTCGCTAAGGAAGCTTTTTGCTTGAGTTTCGAAAAAATGTTCAAGTTTAACCGACAAGTAGTAACCAGTTCTCAGTGAAAATAGTATTAAATATGAATTTCCAGTAAGCGGAATTTTTTTTATCTACTTGGTGTGAATGGAACCAGTTATTTTGTGAAAACATGATGTGGCACAAACTTTTTCAGGCTGGGAGAAAGCATGAACTCAAGTTAAACACAGCCTCTGTACTCGATAGTCTATTTCAAACTCAAAAAAGTTATCAATTAGTTTGTTAGAATCACAATGCCTAAGACATAAGGATCCAGGATATCGATGGAGACTTGCACCATGGAGCCCGTTTGTAGCCTTTTCAGCTTTACAGATGTAGCCTCGTCGAATGCATACGAAAATGGTTCGACTTTCATGTCTTCCAAAAAATCTTAGCTAATCCTTTCTGCGTGAAGAACCCACAACATTTCTGTTTGTGGTACTTTTCCGCACTTGAAAACAATGAAAATATTTACGCAGGCCTCTTCGGCAATATTCACAGTAACAGATTTGGTATCGGTAGTATTATGGAAATGTTGACATGAATTTTCATAAGAAAGTTATATCAATGTGAAGTAATATTCTAATCGACGTAATCTTGCGGGCAAAATCTGCTTGATTGTCACTTAACTAAAGCGTCTTGCGTAGGACAGTAGGACAAGTAGGACGAATTTTGAAAAAGTAGGACAAAGTAGGAAAGTAGGACACAGCGGGACCGCTGAATGTAAGGCTTCTAAACGAACGTAGGGTCAGATCCGGACTATAATCCAACGTAATATTTTATTGAATGATTTGGTTTCGAAAGGAAAATATTATTAACTCCGTGATTATGGCGACAGAAGTAGTACTGCTTCTTTTTTACGCAGGCTAATTATGCGACCTGCCCCGTGATGAACGAAATCGGATCTTAGAATAGCTTTGAATCGGTGAGTCTTTTCTTCATGGATACTACTAAACCGCTTTCGAATGAATCAAACATGCTCTAAGAAAAGTTTAATGTTACACGGTGGGCTTGAAAAAAATTTAGTCGAAATTGGATGTGCCCAAAATCATTGAGTCTTACGCGTGTCTCACGTCTCAGACAAATACATTAATTAATGTTCAAAAATTGTTCGTTTTGTGAGAAACGAATTAATTGGGAAACTAAATAAGCTGAAAAAGGATAAAAAAACTTTTCATAAAATAGCTTGGAAACAGATAACCAAACTGACTTTGATTTTTATACTTCGTTACCTGCGTTTACTTTGACTATACGCGATTTCTACGACATTTTGGAAAGGTTCTGTGGTACCATACCTACGGTACCTTCCTCTTGCTCCTATATTTAGTTGCGTCAAAGCATGCAACAATGAGGTATGCTATGCATGTATTCCTTATTACATTTTCGAAAATATTTGCAAAATAAAGAGATCCGTATTTTTTCTTTTCCGAAAATACTCAAAAACATGGAAATTATGAAGCTCCAAACATTGAAAATCATGTGGAATTTGAGTGGAAATCTATGCAAATTGTTGTTGTAATGAGCATTTGTATGGGAAGCTCAAACAGCATTGAAATGTTTTGAATCCATTTTTCCAACAAACGATGAGACTCAGGTCTATTTATTTTCCACTAGCATTGACACCCGGGCTTCGCCCGGGAAACGTTGACAAAAAGAGTTTTTCGACGATTTTTTTATAAGAAATGCTTTCGAAGAAGTGAATTTGAATTTGTCCATTAGAAGAAGCTATCGAAATTACTATTAGGTTAGTAAAATTCAGCTAAAACCATCAAAATCAAG
Source organism: Phytosciara flavipes (assembly GCA_026413405.1). NCBI lineage: Eukaryota > Metazoa > Arthropoda > Insecta > Diptera > Sciaridae > Phytosciara > Phytosciara flavipes. Next base: position 11,249 of record JANTFA010034896.1, on the reverse strand, counting down.
TAAGATGCATCGAGATGTACCGAAATGCAGTGAAGTGTAGCGAGATGTAGTGATCTGTAGCGAAATGCGGTGACATGTAGTGTAGTGTTTTCGATCTTAAAATTACCGTCTTGACTTCGCCTCAAATTGACAAATATCACATCTATTGCACAAAATTTAGGCACAATATTTCAATGATGTTTCATTTAGTAGATTTTGTCACAAGCGATTTTTCGGTATTAGTTGTAAGCTTACCGTAACGAGGCGAAGACAAGTAGGACAATCTCACGACGTGTACCGAAAAATTAAACTTTCGTCACGAAAAAGAGACGAAACAATGTGAAAAAACAATTTTTGCTGTTTTGCCTCATTTCAGTTCTTAAGCGCACAAACGTCGTTTCTGACCCGTGATGAAATTTCAATTTTTTGGTACACTTCGCAAGCCGAGTAAGACAGGCTTCACCGAAAAATTCAACTATTCATCACTCGTAACAAAAAGTACTATGCCCAAAAATAAACAAATCTCACGGTTCCCCTCAAGCAAAAAAAAAGTTTTTTGTAGGTGTACCCATAAAATTAGTATAATTATGAGTAATGTGACCGCAGTAGACACTGAGAAACCGTTCAGGAATATCTGAGCTGATCCTTCGAGAAAACTTTTTTTTGCTTGAGGGGAACCGTGTCTGCCAACAGTGAAATTGAATTTAAAAAAAAAATTAACTTGCAGAACATCACTTCTCCTAGTTTCTGTCATTGTACAACACGGCAATGGTCATCGAATTGGTCACTCTGGCAGTGTAGCTTCTAACGGTCGCGAATGTGCAGCAATTGGCGGGTAAATGATTAACCAGTGATTGATTTGAAACAGAACCGAACCAACAATAAGCTTCTCTTAGGTATATTCTTCAGCAGTTTAAGGGAAACGCAGCCGATGCAGCTATAGCGACATTATTTTGTGAAGGAGTTGTGGAACCGCAGTCCAACGGATTGGGTGGTGGATTTTTCCTAACAATTTACAAAAAATCGACGGGAAAAGTGGAAATACTAAACGCACGCGAAATGGCACCCCAAGCAGCCACCAGGGACATGTTTGTCGGCGCAGGCAAAATTACTGGCATTAAGTATACCGAGAAAGTTCATCTTTCGAACTGTTGATAGTCAAAATTCTGTTGACTTTAGGTCTGTAGCAGTTCCAGGTGAATTGAAAGGAATGTGGGAACTGCATCGACGCTACGGAAGCCTACCATGGAAAACGTTAATCGAACCGTCAATCAAATTGTGTCGCAAGGGTCACATTGTATCCCGATACGTTGCAAGTGCACTGAAGTCGGTTGAAAGCGAAATCAAAAGTGAACCGTCGTTGGCAGAGATTTTTATAAATCCAGAAACGAATGATGTGTGGATCGAGGGAGATAGAATAAAGCGACTGAAATTGGCTGAAACATTGGAGTTGGTAGCTGCGGAAGGCGCGGACACACTGTATAAAAACGGCAAGTTGTCGAAAATGTTAGTCAATGAGATCCAGAAATTGGGCGGAATAATAACAACCGAAGATCTCACGAACTATAAGGTTCGCTGGGAGAACCCCATTTCTACAAAGTTCATGGGCAACACTATCCACACAGCTCCACCCCCAGCTTCTGGGAGCGTGCTAATATTGATACTCAATGTACTGAATGGGTTTCTACCTTCTGAAAAGAATTTATCATTTTATCAAAGGCTAGTGGAATGCTTTAAGTTTGCTTACGCTAAGCGAACTGAACTGGCTGATTATCACTATGCACCCGAATCTTACAAGGTAATTTTAACAAGGACCAGTCCAAGCGGAAAACGATTAATAAAACTTGATGTACCGCTTTGAAGGCTTTCCAGCAAATGTTGAACCTTACGTATGCTCAAGATATTCGGTCAAAAATAAAAGATAGACGTACGTATCAGGACTATAAGCACTACGGCGCTAATTTTTCTCTACCTGACGATCATGGCACCGCTCACATATCCGTTATCTCTCCGAATGGAGACGCTGTTGCAGTAACTACTACAATAAACAATCTGTACGACGTCTTTCATTTAGTGTGTTTAATCAATTGACGTAATTATTCCAACCATTTCAGTTTTGGATCAAAAGTTAGGTCAAGAACAACCGGAATCATTCTCAATGATCAGATGGATGATTTCTCTACACCAGGCACCACAAACGGATTCGGTGTTCCTGCTTCGCCGTCCAATTATATCGTACCGGGAAAGCGTCCTTTGTCTTCAATGTGTCCGACAATTGTCATTGACAAGCATGGCAATTTGAAAATGGTCATTGGTAGCGCCGGAGGGACCAGGATTACAACGGCCGTTGCTTATGTAAGTCTCCTTCCAACGGCCTAACGGAAGAATGTTACTTCTTCGCTACTTTCAGACTTTGATATCAAAGCTAATGTTCGATGAACCACTGGCCACAATCCTTAGCGAAAAACGATTACATCATCAACTGGCACCAATGTACATTGATTACGAAAGTGGATTCGACCAAAAGATTTTGCAAGGCTTGGCCAAAGTTGGACATAAAGTCCATAATGACACTACACTCATTGGATTTACAGCGATCACAGCTATCGCACGTGAAAAATATCAATTGACACCCGTGTACGATATCCGGAGGGGCGGCAGCACATTTGTTTTTTAGCATTGTTCAGTGCTAATCACGGGAGCGCATTAGCTAATGTGACCAGGATGCAAGTCTTAATAAACCTAGTTTTGAATGTATTTTTCATAGTGATTTGAATTAAAATTGATTTCAAATAAGATTTCGTGCAATTTGACGTCGCAAAAAACTCCACAGATCCGCTCATTCTACACACTCTAAAGTGGTGGAAAACGTCGAGATATGAATTTTCGAAGTGAAAATTTGATGTAAAATTGCACCCCTTCGAAATCATAGCTTGACTTTACACCTGTACATCGAAAGTCCGTGTTACCAAATATGAGCGAAAGGTGACTTTAAAACATCATTGGATTCATGTCCAAGCCGTGCGGACTGCGATTGAATTCTTCAAACAATTGCCAGCAGAAATAAAAATATTTTTAAGGCACAACAAGTTTGAAAATCGTGCGCACTGTAACGAGGAGAGGTCTAAAAAAGGTGTAAATGCTCATTCATAAGACCGTTGTACAAAAATTTATTTCACCTGGAATATAATCAAAGTCGTTCCTAAATTTCCAGTGTTTAAGGTGGATTTTCAGATGATTTTGACTTTCGAATCCGAATGCCTTTCTCCTTTGGAATAGCAACATTAAACAAATGTAGGCCTTTTCCCTAATTCCACGCTGTTTTTCAGCCAACACATTATCCGTTATATTCACAAGTGCAGGAATACTAAGGCTACGTACTCTCTAGGTATACGAGTCGTCAGGCTCCATCACATCAATTGCTACGGTTTTTTCTGTATTGTAGATTCGGCATCTGTAGGCATCTCTAAATGCATTGGCCTTACCGTCTGGCTCAAATTCCGATTGTTACAAATAGCACATCTGCAAAAAATTGATATAAGGCAAGTCCTGCATCGATTCAAAAGAACAACGAAAAGTCGAAAAAGATGCGAAGTAATTTCTCCCTCGTACTGCTCTCACTTTTTTTAGGTATTTTTATTGTCGATACTAGTACAACCCGTGGCCCTAAGGCCACCACAAATCGACAACGATCGAGCTCTTCGTAGAAATTTGTGACCGGACGACATTTAACATTATAACATGATAACACAACAGATAAACAGACACACATTGGAGTTTTATAACAGTGAATAATAAGATCATGAAATGGCTGACAATGAATTATAGTTTTCCGTAAATTTGTTTGTTTAAATAGATTTGCATAATGGCTGGAATTACAAGACATAACAGTCGTGACGCAAGCCCTTTACGAGTTAAAATTTAAATTGACGATGATAGAATGGAAAATCAGGTGAAAAGGGAGAACCAATTCACTTGAAAATGGTTGACTATCTTCCGTTTGATGTAAACGTTCCCCAATCATTTCTGGGAAACAGATTTCGACATCTCCTGAATTATTTCTTTTCTCAACGAGAACATGCGTCACGTTCACGGTTCAAACTTTAAGACAAATTATGAACCTATTCTAAAAAAATGTGACTAATTTGCCATCAGTCGAAATACTTTATTTCATTAACAATTGTTCCAACATTCGCATTTGCGTGCGAAAGTAAAACAGATATTGTTCTGAGGTCTTCGTTCAGAAAGAGATAACAAAAATGATGTAAGATTTCTGACTGAAGTGGAAAAGAACGGTTCCTCATTTGTTAAACTTAGCCGCAATTTCCTATTCACACACAGTGAATCACAGAATTTCCGATTTGGTGTCGGTTTTCACTATTTCTCTAATTTGTAAATACAGAAATTGAATTTCAGAAACTTAGTGGATACGAAGTTATTATGGACAATCGTTATCTCTGTGGCAGTCGTGGGATCACTCGGAATCAGTTTCGGTATTCGAATGAATAGTGGTCCTGCTACATTCAATGGATCAGGAAGTGTTGTTGCTAACGGCCTTGAATGTGCAGCAATTGGCGGGTAATTTAAAGAGTAAGCAAATTTATTTGAGTCTAACGCAGCATCGATATCAGAAAAATTCTACAACAAATGAATGGAAATGCAGCTGATGCAGCTATAGCGACGTTGTTTTGTGAAGGAGTTGCGACGCCGCATTTCTGCGGACTGGGTGGAGGTCATTTTCTGACAGTTTACACAAAATCAACGGGAAAAGTGGAAACATTAAATGCTCGCGAAACAGCGCCGAATGCAGCCGCAGAGAAAATGTTTGTTGGCGTAGAAAAAATTACTGGCATTAGGTATATACCTTAAACATCTGGCTGGATACTGCTATCATTTCTTCTCATTGTTCTTTTGTGCGCTGATATGATACTAAAATCCCAACCAATGCTCACATTCCGAACGAGGTATAAACACTTTTTACTTCGTTAGGTCTGTAGCAGTTCCGGGTGAACTGAAAGGAATGTGGGAACTGCATCAACGCTATGGAAGCTTACCCTGGAAAACGTTAATTGAACCAACAATTGACTTGTGTCTCACAGGTCACTTTGTAACCGGCTACATTGCACGCCTACTTAAACTTCTCGAGAGTACAATCAAAAATGAACCATCATTGGCAGAGATTCTTATAAATCCAGAAACGAATGATTTATGGATCGAGGGAGACAGAATTAAACGACCAAAATTGGCTGAAACATTGAAATTGATAGCTGAAGAAGGCGCGGACACACTTTATAATAACGGCACCTTGTCACAGATGTTGGTCAGTGAAATTCAGGAATTGGGCGGAATAATAACAACCGAAGATCTCATGAACTATACAGTTCGCTGGGAGAAATCAATATCGACAAAATTTCTAAATTACACTGTTCATACAACACCGCCACCGTCTTCAGGAAGTGTTCTCTTATTGATACTCAATGTACTAAATGGATTTCTACCTTCCGTAAGGAACTTAACCTTTTATCAAAGATTCGTCGAATGCTTCAAGTTCGCATATGCTAAGCGAACTGAACTGGCCGATTACTACTTTGCACCAGAATCTTACAAAGTAAGTTGCGAGTGATGTTAACAAACGAAATAATTACCGAGCCTGATGTACGGTGTTTTAAAAGTCTTTCCAGAAAATGTTGGACCTTGACTATGCTCAAGATATTCGATCAAAAATTGAAGATGATCGTACTTATCAAGACTATGAGCACTATGGTGCAAAGTTTTCTTTACCAGACGATCATGGTACTGCGCACATATCAGTTATTGCTCCGAATGGTGATGCAATTTCAGTTACCACTACAATAAACACAATGTACGACCATTTATAAGGACATGCATGGTTGAGCATCTCAGTTGACCTAAGATTTACCGTTTCAGCTTTGGATCGAAAGTTAGGTCACGAAGAACCGGAATCATTCTCAACGATCAGATGGATGATTTTTCTACACCAGGCGTTACAAATGCGTACGGTGTTCAATCTTCACCTGCCAATTATATTGTTCCGGGAAAGCGTCCTCTTTCTTCAATGTGTCCGACAATTGTCATCGACGAGCACGGCGATGTTAAACTAGTGATCGGAGGCGCAGGAGGAACTAAAATTACTACAAATGTTGCTTATGTACATCTTTTTTCAACGTCCAAACGGCAGAATTTTACTCTTTTGCTGCTTTCAGACATTGATTTCCAAACTAATGTTCGAAGACCCACTGGCTGTGCTAGTCAACGAAAAACGTTTGCATCATCAACTGGCGCCAATGTCAGTTTTTTATGAAGCTGGATTCAACAAAACGATTTTAGAAGGATTAATTGGAATTGGCCATAAAGTCAATGTCGCGTTTGCACCATTTGGATTTGTAGCGATAACAGCTATTGCTCGTGAGGGCAACAAATTGACCCCTGCATTTGACAGTCTGAGGAATGGTAGTGCTTTCGTATTTTAGGATTACGCAAATGTTTCTGTATCTGCAAAGTACGACGTGAGAGATGTCTAATATAGAATTTTTCTTCGTTTTATGACTGGTGGTGGTGGAATAAATGAATAAATTTAACGTGAAATTCATAATTCACTATTGAATTTCGTATGCTTGCTAACAGAGCCAAAGCTCAATAAAATATCACTTGGGAAGCTAATGCTACTTGTGTTTTGCACATTTTACGACCTTCCCATTCCCATGGAGGAGAACATAATTATTCTGAACTTAATCTAACCAAAATCAATGTTACAAATCTGTTCTGGACGCTCATTCGCAATGAAATACTAATTGAAACTGACCTCTCATTTCTTGCGGACAATTACCCCCGTCTCTTCCATACTCGGCGCCTCTGCTCTGTTTTGGGTGCCTGTTAGCAATGACATATCAGGAACCTCGTCTATCTATTTGGCAGGCGGTTAGCTCAATCGGTAGAGCGTTGGACTCATTTGTGAATGAACTAACATAATATCCAGATAGTTCTTATAAAGCCACAACACAACATATACCATTACGTCACAACCATGACTTGATTTTTATGTACAAGATTTCAAGTCGAAAGACGCTTGAATGGAATCCATTAGAATTAATGAGGTTGCGCATTTTAAACTCGTCTCCAAACTATCTCCTATTTGTATTGCAGATAGCGATATATGAAGGGCATGGCGATGGCGGTTGATTTAAAAATTGAAGAATTATCTTTCAAAAAGGAGATGATAAAAGGTGCCGATATAACCTAAGCAGGATGAGTATTCTCAAGTGAGTTATTTTTAACTTTCATACCTTCCAATTGAAGAGTTATTGAGGGTAAAAGAAGAAGAGAAGAAAATTATCCTTGACTTTTCTGAGTATATGACATGTTCCGTTCGTACCTCATTTACCCTCAATTTTTCATTGGTACATGGAATCAATATTTTCTCTTTCGTCATATTTTTACTATTTATACAACCAAAATATTTATCGCAACTCAAAACCACTTTTTCCGCACTAAACATGAAATGTATTCGATTATTCCAACAACAATCTTACTCACTTAGTAGGATAGATTCATACACCTCACCATCCAAAACATTGATCTGTGCTATTCACTGAAGCGCATTAGCTAATGTGACCGCGGTGCAGGCTGTAATCAACGTAGTTTTGAGTCGATTTTTGGAGTAATGTGAATTGAAATAAAATTTCTCTGTACATTGGTAACGAAGAAGTTTTTCATCGCGTGGGTAAATTCAGAAAGTTAACAAAAATGACGAAAAAAAAATACAAAATATTCTCGCTGGCGTCATCATATCGTAAACGGTAACTTTGAACTATTTTGCGAATCCAACGCAATAAAACATCTTCTTATACTCAAAACAGGTTTTTGGTTATGCGTAAAGGTTAACATTTGCTTCTAATCACTCGATTCAAGCTAGACCAAAGCAGATAAGAAAAACCGTTTTTATCCATCGAATTATTTCAAGGTCATCCAACATCCATGAAGAACGTACTCAGTGAGGGGCAAAGTGTGCAATCGGTCAAGATTGGAATGGTACCTTGTTATGAATTTTGCCTCGCTATTCAATCTCTGTGCTCAATAGTGACTTCACAATTTCTTCACAAAGTGTTGGTGATGTTAACAGAAGAAAAAACATTTTAACGCGTGCCGCTCGGTACGTTGAACATACATTTGAAGTTCATTGCCATGTAAATGATTAATTACCAGCTGACAGCTCTGGCCTGTAATGATTTTACGGACGAGCTCATTGCGGTCGAGTTCATTCTGACGAAACAATAGAAAATCACAAGCACTCTACATACCATAACACGACCTCCTCTGCTATCCTAATGGTCTCCCATGAAGTGGGGACTGTTTGGCTGATCAATGTTGCCAATTTAGTGTGAGAGGTTCCCTATTTTTACTAGCACTTTTGTCGTTATTAAAATTGAACACAAAAACAATCGGCCAACAGTTGTCAGAATTAACAATACAGCAATTCATTCAACGTATACCTAGCTTATGTTCTTATGAAGCCCTAGTAAACCTAGAAACCAGAATCACGAAATTCGAATAAAATTTATCCGAATTATTCGCAAAAAACAGTTAGGGCCGAGTAGCGGCCTCAGTCCAAGGGCCTTTCTCCGTGATACACTTATCCGATTCCAAAAATGGTTTTTTTTTCTCTGGATTGGTATTCGGCATACTTTTCAAATGAAACAAAAATCACCAAAAACGAGTAAAGTTCACTCGATTTATATGCAAAAACACTTAGAGCCCTACTTACCTCGCGACACAGTTACCTGGTTTCAAGGCATTTTTTTTTGGATTATAAGTATTTATGATTTGCTGCTATATTTACACTTCCAACGTGAATTTTTCCCTAAATTTCTTCAAAAAACGCTTAAAAACTTAGAGGGCACTAGCTCAGGTAGCGGTCCGTAAATGCCCATCTTCAAACTTGACTTCACAATTTCAACTACCTTTCAGGTTCACGGAAAAAAAAATTGAAATCGGATTCGATCTACTCTAGTTATCGACGTGACGAATGGATATCTTTTTATTTTTGATTCGGCATCTATCTATATGCATCGCAAAATGCTATGCCCTCACCGTCTGGCTCTAATTCCGATTGTTACAAACGGCATATTAAACCTAATAGCTCATGGTACTTTTTATGGGGCCTAGAATCACAAAAAATTGGAACAGTTCACGAAAATTCAAAGTCAGTGGTACAGCGCTTTCGACGTTATATTGCCCCTTGTGCAAAATAATACCTTCGCTGTTCTGGTTTTTTTTTTTGATATTTTAAGATCATTCAAAAAATCTTCATTGACTGACAAGGTATCGTAATTTTCGTTAGATTTATGTGCATAAATCTGCATAATGACTGGAACAACAAGATACAAAGGTCGTGACGCAAGTCCTTTACGATATCAAGTTGAGCATAACGATGTAAGTACGGAAACTAATCTGACAACGGCACCAATTCGCAGACAATTTTTGATCTATTTTCTATTTTTGGGAAACAGATTTCAGCGTCTCCTAGATTATTATTATTCGACGCAAACTTGCGTCACGTTCAACATTATAAATTTTGGAAAGAATAGATCTACTTTGAGAAAAAATCGTTTAACCTGTTAGTCGACATTGTTCCAGCATTCGAATCTGTGTACGAAAGTAAATCTAATATTGTTCTGCGGTCTACTTAGAGAAAGTCATACCAGTAATGAAGTAAGATTTCTAATTGCAGTTGCAAAGAATACATTTTGGTGGGAAGTCTTTTGTTTGTTAATTCGATTAATGAGGTGGTATATGGTTTTTTTTTACAAATGAGCTAGTGCCAACGCACGTCAGATGAAATTTTATCGATAAAATCCATCTTTACATGTTTTTGCTGGGCTTATCTACATGCTCAGACATGGTAAAGTTCACTTTACTACACTTTTGAGACAGTGAAAATGCACTTACCCGTACACCAGGCGCAAAATAGTACATTACGTTATTGCTTGTAAGTTTGCTGTTTGGGCAAGTGTAAGCTTTGCAGAACTAGCTGAAGGCGAGTGACATAAGTTAAAAGCAAGGTTGCATACCGAGGAGGTATCGCCATCCGTAATTTTCTCAGATAAATAGTGTCACATCAATTCTGGCTCATTATTACTCCATCGATATTTGGTTGTGGTTTAGTTATGGAATACCGAACGGTTTACAGATAAAAAAGTAAATCTCAAAATTTTCACTCTTAGTCGCCGCCGTAAATTTAACAAAGATCAAGAAAAGAAAAATCCAGGTCATCATTCGTTAAGCACAGCTGCAATACGATTAAACGTAATATCCTATCCACACATAAATCTCAGAACGTAATGTATGGTGTCGCTTTTCACATTTTCACCGATTGTAAATGAAAATTGAATTCCAGAAAATTAGAGGATAGAAAGTTGTTATGGGGAATACTTTTATCAGTTATTGGACTACTCGCAATTGGTTTAGGTATTCGAATGAATCATGGTCGCGCCACATTCAATGGAAAACATTCAGGCAGTGTGGTTGCTAATGGCATTGAATGTGCAGCAATTGGCGGGTAATTCAAAGAGTAAGCAAATTTATTTGAGTCTAACGCAACACCGATTTTCAGAAAAGTGCTGCAACAAATGAAAGGAAATGCAGCCGATGCTACTATAGCGACGTTGTTTTGTGAAGGAGTTGCAATTCCGCAGTCGTGCGGAATCGGCGGAGGCCTTACGCTGGCGATTTACACCAAATCAACGGGAAAGGTGGAAACATTAATTGCTCGCGAAGTAGCGCCGATTGCAGCCACAGAGGATATGTTTGTTGGCGGAGGGAAAGTTACTGGCATAAGGTATACCTTATCTAGCTTGATGTTGTTTTCATTTCTTTTCATTCTACTTTTGTGCGTTGATACAAAACCCAAGGTTTCGGAAAAACATTTTCTGCAACGGCGCTGCGAAAAGTGAACTTTTTCATGCATCATTTGGGTTACGTATGAAGGGTCTTTTTATCGATGCTGTGGCGAGAGAAGTTACTTTTCGCCACTAGTGGTGGAATGGATTTTCATATAAACTTTTTGTAACTCCTTTTGACGCATTACCAACAAGTAAAAATCCTGCCCCTACCGAGTCTCGAACCACCGACACCAAAGTTGAAAATTTATCGAGCAACACCTCTAACCATTCGGCTATAGGTCGGGAAAATAAATTTTTTATAATTTATTTCCATAAATTACGTAATTATAAGAAATTAATTGTTCAGCGACA
>JANTFA010034785.1:0-15547 GCA_026413405.1 Phytosciara flavipes | reverse complement strand
CTTAAAAACATTTTTTCCCACTTAAAATGTTACTAAAATATTTTCCAAGCCATAAGACTCGTTGGGCATGAGAATTTTTTTTTCTTAGACATGCCTAGAGTTGCCGCTCACAGACTTATCAGGACAGGAATACATGCGCTGATTCATTCTATTTTATTGAAAGGGTTTCCTACAACGAAAGTCATAAAAGATGTTCAGATGAAACATTTTTTTAATTTTCATACCACTTAAAGGAAAATATTTCTAGCAAGGGTAAGGTTCAGTTCCAAGTGTTCCGAAGGGTACTGTAGCAATGCAAAAGGCGTCAAAACAAATCTTTCCTAAACTCAGTGAGAGATAGTAGCAGCTGAAGACACATGAGCAATTGTACGTATTGATTGGATCGACAATATAGGAACCGCAGCGTAATTGTCGAGCTAACCAGCGGCGCATCTTCACAGAAACCAATGAGACCGTGCTAAAATATACTAAAATAAGGAACATCGTGCGGTGCCAATTGGCACCGTGTGCTCGAAAGTGACACCGCACTAAACTACATGACACCTAAAAAAATTCAAAGATGAAAAACTCAAATTACATCAAATTTACAACAAGATGACTTCAAAATTCGTAGTTTTACCGCTTGCCATATCTTTTGGTCAAGATTTTCTTCCATCCCCACTAGGCGTATGTTATGCAGTTAAACGCATGGAAGTCCCATACACATCTTGTGCCTAGAAAATCATTTCTCTCGGTTGCAAAAATTACTATTTTGCAACTGCAATGCCAAAGCTCTTATAAGTATGTACCCATTACCACGGTTAAAAGCGAGGTTAAACGCTTTTCAAAGAACTCAACATGTACTTAGGATTAGAACTACAGTGTTTGTCGGATTAACAGAGAAATCTCAAAACCTATATCACACTTACAGTAAGTCAACCTATTATTAGAGCCAATAATCGTAAAAACTTTTAACCTATTCCCACAATGCCTATGTGCCTATATACGAAATGCTTGGGTGTTATAACAATCAAACAATCAAAGCACAAAACATACAATCATCCAACAAGAATTCGGTTAAAGTTGTTTGACCTTGGGGGGAGATGTTTTTTTTTCTCCCAACAATTTATCTTTTACTTCAATTGTGTACGCATTCACACACATGATTTACAAGGGTTCGAAAAAGGTCAAACTGGAAAGGCAAAACAAAAATGCTTGTTGGTAAATGTGACGGTGTGAAAAACTTCAATACACATCGAGTATGATGAGTAACGTGTTAATGTTTATGGTTCACCAGTTGCTTAAAACCTAATCCGGAAAATGTGCTGTGCTGTAATTTGGGAACATGACTGGTCACCATATGATTAGCTTACTATATTGTACGTAATCCTTATCATCTGCAATGCGATAATCTTCAAACAACAGATTCAAAATGAAACTTAGAAAATATTTGAGTTTTTCAATTGGTTACGAGTGGCCAGCCAATATTGATTACTCTTTCCCTAATGTATAATCAAGAGGCTTTTGATATCGGTAGAATTTGTACAAAAGCCGGGACAAAAGCTTTCTCGAAAATGTGAGTCTACAAAGAGAAATTGTCATAGTCATTCGGGATCGTTGTTGTAATGCCCGGCATAAGTTTTATTGGGTCCATCATATACCATATTCCACTGTCACACATCGATACAGAGTGATATGAAAAGATAAGCTTTTGTGTTCGTTCAATGTGTGTGAACGAAAACTCTGTGCGACCGTATTGTGAAAGGAACTTTTTGCAATATATTTCTCTAAAGCGATATGATGAGGCTCCAATCTGATAACAATACTTTCCAGATATAAGTGTCGCATATGTCGTATATGGCATTGTATTAAATGGAAAGGGATGACAAATTTGCTAAAATTATTTGAACGGAAGATTACATGTGGGAACAAAGGTGTCAGAGAACGTTATAGAAAGCTTTCACAATTTTGCAGTACTTGACATTCGGTATTAAGTGTTCGACTCGTTATTTGCACTTGTACATAATTTGATGTTCGAAATTTTTGCAGACAACCTTTTACAAGCGGCTATTCACCCGTTAGGTTGAAAAACAAATCACCAGTACGGTGCCATCCATAAATGTCGTCTCTGTTTTTCCAGAATTTTAAACGCCTCCTCATCCAACGTTCACGATTATTCTATACCTACGACACACAGCACTGAATTACGTACTCAAATGGGCATTTCGTATTTACGTAATCTCGTGGTACAGAAATTATTCAAACTTTAATTGAAGTTTCCGGGAGACGAAGGTCCAACATGAGTTATACGAAATTACGTAAATACGAAATACTCACTTACGTACGTAATTATGCGCAGTGATAATAGCAAATAAAGATCTCTACGTAATGTCCTCTTATGTTGAAACTAATCAAGTTGAATAATTTGTACCTTTGGCTTTGCCTTAAACAAAAAGAAGTAGCAGATTGAGCTCGACATTACGAGAAACCAGCAACCAATAGTTTTATTCTTTTACCATAATCCCAAAAAGCTTCTTTTTTCTTAGCCTCATATCCACTGCAATTCGTGGTTGCTGTTCGTCCATCGTTCTGGCGGTCTGTAGTTATCTTCTTTTAGCACCGCACCAACACAAAGTTATTAGACCTGTACATTGTACGAGTCTGAAAGAATTGGATTGGCTTACTCAGACGCATAGCGATGATATCTTCCATTCTCTTTTGGTATTTCGTTTAAATATACTTTGGATTTACAAGACATGTGTGACCACTCATTGAATAAAATTTTTGTCATTTTTGAGTTCAATAATTCCACTCGTTCGTTGTCAAATACAGAACTTGTTTCATCGATGCACACATAGTGCTGCAGTGCTTTAGAGAACTTTTCTTTGTCCTCCAAGAATCACATTTAAACTTTGCTGGAAAGATATTAGGTCATGAAATTCATCCAATAAAAGACAGAGTTTCCTTGGCACGTCCAATGTTAATGTTGTGAATGTGGGGTGCAAGACTTTCATAAAATAAGTTTAACGGTTGAATATTCACCTCATAAAGATTTCGTCAACATGCTTGAAGGTTGAGTTTAGAGTAAATAGTTCACAAGTATTTGCGGTCGAACCATTCAGAACGTAAGCTGTCATAAGATGATAAGATGATTATGTGTGGCCATAACTATACGTTTTTATAAAGATGGGTCTGTAATCTCTACTTGGCCAAAGTAATTAATGATAATGTGGTTTGATTTGTTGTTACATATCGAACCACATTTCCTATAGTTAGTTAATGAATGCTGAAGCTGATGAGATTACGACAAAATATAGGAAATTGATACTTGAAAACCGAACGTAATCTTTCTTGTAAGATTCGTGCCTTTTATGTCAATTTTTAGATTGACATCCTATCATGGAAGAAAAAATCAGATTAACATCCATAACTGAGTCAGGCTGGTAAGTAATTTGATCTTCTGAAAATCCTGTTACTACGGGCAACAGACCCAGCCGGTTTAAATTCTGTTATTGAATTTGTCTCACTTCCGTCCGTTCCATTAATTCAGTTTGGTCTCGTTTGACACGAAAATTAAATTGTCTCGTGTTTTTTTTTTGTTATGATGAAAACAAATAATCTCTCGTATAAAATGCGCGGATAATCTCTAAGCTTCAGTTAAATGATCACAGAAATTAAATTGAATTTTGATGCTACTCTCAGCACAGATTTTTTTTCTTCTTATTTTTATTTGCATCAGCAGTGTACGGACTGTGTAGATTTGGATGATAATAAATTGTCTAGTCTAGACGCTTAAAATATTTCGTTTTATTACATTCGATAAGGATGTTGAGTTGACTCAGAAATGAAAGTGAAAATATAATAATTGAAAATATGTACGAGGATTAGACACGCTTCAATCACTTCATTTGCGTTTCTCAAACTCATAATTGATTCGAAGAAATTTAATGGCGAAAAAACAACATTCTGAAGTCGTTACCATGTCTACAGTAACAAAAGAAAAGAAAATTTTAAGGGAGAGGGTCTGACCAAAGCGTAAGCTGAAATTTTCTCTATACATTTTGGCGTACGATGGGGGGAGGGGTAACTGAAATTTGTTATTTTAGGAGTACGTAATTTGTGAATGACGACTTATGTTACAGTAGATCTCTTTCAATTTCATTTGACTTGTCAAAACTTGAAACAGACCAAAACTTCAACTGATTCATACAATACGCAAACGGAATTCACGACGATATTTGAATTTTCAACGCAGTTTTGGTCGATTTACCGCTACCTCCATATAAAAACGGTGCGTCAAAACAAACATTTTTGCGTTTCTTCTTGAATCTGAAGCGCACTTACATACGATGTGAATGGCGAGCGATCACAGTGGTTGACATTTCACACTTGAAGACGATCTGTTGTATTGATCATTTGAGGCTATAGAAAAACGATGAAACCATTTCATATGGACATTACGACGAACAAAGCATTATTGTTGGAAAAGCCCAGAGTTCCTTTTATTTCGAGAAAACAATTGGTGACAATTCGTAAATATTATGGGAAAAGTTTTTTCTTCTTTTTTTTTCGCAGATTGAATGAAATGGGTTTACCAACACAATTATGCTTTCACAGTCCGTTACCAGCATATACTCCACTTATGAAACTTTGTACGTTTAGACATCGATTTCATTTTCATATTGAAACGGCTAGCCATCTGATATCGACAATAGTGAGACCAAACGATGAACTAATGTAGACAACGTTTTATTGAATGTACAATGTAGAGAAATGTTTGTCAAGACGAATGTAATTGGAGATCTAATATTTAGAGATATTCTAAACAATTGAAGTAACAGATTGGGATCGAGATTTACATAACTAAGGATGAAAAGTTGAAAAGTTGAATTTCCGTTTGAAATGTTTGGATCCGAGGCGAAGCCGAGGACAACAGTCAGATATGAAAACGTGACTTTCATTTTCATACCGAGTTACGTAAAGGACTTTTCATGCTTTTAACGAACAATCGAGTTACTTTTCATCACCAGGTTTGACATAGGCCAAAGGCAATACAAAAGAGTGAAAAGAAAATTTCCAAATTTTTTGCTTTTATACTAACTTGACTAACGGGTTCCCGTATTCTCTTCAAATTCAATTTATTGCAATCTCGAATTGCCATAGGCCATTAGCCATATTAAACGAGATAAGGTAATACTTTATGTGATACTTTCTTCTACTGCAACACACCCATATTATGCTGTTGCTTATCGATACGACAATGGCGCACCAGAGAAAGCATAAATTTTAAAAGGAAAAACGCATTCCTTGTTTGAGCATTATAATATACCATTCTCTCCTAGAGATTCATTGTTCCTGTCTCGGTTGTTTCTACAAACAATGTAACGTGAAATTATACGTTTACGTTCTTCGATACAAAAATTATGTGTTCACAGGGGTATGGTTCGGGGAAACCGTACATTTACTTACAGAACACTAACAAGCTTATACATTTCATTGTAAGAGTTAAATCTTTCGAGGGAACATCGGTGACAAATTGACAGGGTGAAAGGATAAATGGGTGAATCCGGAAATGAAATACTAAATCGTTGTCAATGAATGCGTGAATATAAAGCAAATAGATAAAACGTGAAAAGTTTGTGCCACTTTTACAGTGAGTTAATGTTCCCAGGTTGTTTTTAGACCCGTACGAAGTACGAGGGTCTCATGCCTTTACTCTTACGTTTGTAACACGTCGATTCCGACTCCCGAAGTAAAGGCAAACCTTCTGAGGTCATCCCTAGGTGCCAAATCGGCAATAAAAAAATTTCAGTTCGTCTGTCCGTCTATCCGTCTGTCTGTCCGTATGTCGGTAAACAGGATAACTTGAGTAAAACGAAATCAATCTCGATGGGACTTTTTTTCCTCGATTTGTTGTCAAAAAAAGAGGTCAAGTACGAAGATGAGCGAAATCGGTCGAGCCGATCCAAAGTTGTGGTCGAAGTAGTGCTATTTTCGAGGTCTGGTCAAGGTTTGCACGCAGAACGTTCCTAGATGGTGCAAATGAAAGGTATTGATTACACCAATGCTGGAAAAAAAATTGGCAAAATCGGATATCCGGATCGGAAGATAAAGCCCATAGAGTGGGCCTAACTTGAGCTACTCGGCCGTACAGTGAAGGTAGAGTTTTTTGTCGATATTTCGAGTAAATTTCATCCGATTTCCATGATCTTTTTTATGTGAAAGGTAGTGACGAGCGTGCAGTAGTGGTAATTATTTCGGTCACCTAACAATATGGCCGCCAGCCGCCATTTTGGATTTTAGGGTTTTCATAATCTTTTTTTTGTTTTAAAGGTGAAGACTTTCGTAAAGTGGTAGTACTGTTTTCGGTGACCTAAGAAAATGGCCGCTAGCCGCCATTTTGGATTTTAGTGTTTTTCGCTTGTATTTTCAGCAAATTTCATCCGAATTTCTTTCTTTTTTTGCTTGAAAGGTAGTGATGGTCGTTAAGCGGTAGAACTGTTTTCGGCGACCAAAGAAAATGGCCAACAGCCACCATTTTAGATTTTAATGTTTTTTGTCTATATCGCAAGCAAATGTCACCTGACTTCGATGAATTTTTTTCAGAGTTCAGTTTATAAATGAGACTTCGGACGGGGCTTTCGAAATTGCTGTAAGCAATTTTAACAAAGGATGAGTTTAAATAAACTGATTGAAAGAAACATTGCAGGGCAGTTCTATGGACGCCTAACTATATACCGTCCTCTACTCGTACGTGTCCTTCTTGTGTTTTTTGTAGAAATCATTTTATCTCTATAGATTTTCTTTCAGAAGTTTTATGGGATGAGCTTTTAATCAGATGAAAATGAATTCATTCATTATTCAAGTCGTTTAGCTTGTTTCCACCAACTTTTTAGGGATCGTGCAATAATGATTTTCAAGATGTGGCCACAAAATGTATAAGTGGTCTGGTAGTAATTTCAACATTTTCGACGTAAAGACTTGTTGATGTTCATCCATCTTGCTGTGCACAATTCCTTCTTAAAATATTTACTCCTCCATTCAAACAGCTAAACAAATAGCCCGTAAAATCTTTGAATATAATAAGAGTGAACGGGTATGTGTCTGTATACTGTGCTGGCAACATTCTGTTCCTTGAATGAAGCGAATTAACCTGAAAAGCACACATAAAGCCAAAGAAACAAAAACCGCACCGTATACAACGAAATAAACAAGCTTTCTCTGCCGGATGATGTACTTAATTTCGTTCGAACGTGTCTAATTACTTCCGTTTGTGTAAACAAGAAACTATGATCCAACGTGTATGTATAGTTGTGCAGCTAACCGGAGTTATTCCAGTTTTGTGTTACCAAACATGTAGAATAATCCATTAACATCAAGTAGTGAATAATTGACGAAGTAAATTAAGGATGTAATTATACAACGAAGCAATAAGTAACTGTTAATGATCACACCATAATATATCCAACATACGGTGTTGTGGGTCTGCAGAATGCAATTGCTGTGGTTAATAGACAGGAAATAGGAAATTGTTTTGCACACTGAATATGCACAATGTGAGTTCTATTTAAGGAGATTTCGCATACAATTTAGGGAATGCAATGCATGTAATAGGATTAATTGTTTAATGGAACAGATTTTGTGTGTGGAAGAAATTGAAGTCAAAATAGAAGAAGAATAAACGCAGAGCATCCCCCCATGATGGTAGAGGAAGTCCACTTTTATGCCATAACTCATTTTCAAGCTAGTTTCGAGCGCTTGAATGTTATCACTTTCAGATTTTTCTTAGAACCCTATGACAACTAAATTCGTGAATTCGTTCGTTTCAAGTATAGAATATGTAGCGTTCCAGACGAAGTCTATTACTTCACCCAATTTCAAAGTTTTTAAGGCTCGGAACGGGTTTAAATCTGGTTGAACTAGATTGATTCGCACTCCTATCAGAAGGCTCGAGAATAATTCAAAGTCAGCAGATTTGTAGCTAATAGTTGCGGCTTTCCATTGCACATAAACTTCCCAAATTAGACAAAGTACTTGAGGCAGAATCACAATCCGGTCAAGATCGGATTCGACCCGAACTTGACCGGATTGTGATTCTGTCTCAAGTACTTTGTCTGATTTGGGAAGTTGATGTGCAATGGAAAGCCAGATAAATTTACTACAAATCATGCTCCCTTCAACTTATTTTCGAGCTATCTAATAGGAGTGTGATTCAATCTCGTTCAACCCGATTTAAACCCGTTCCGAGCCTTAAAGTTTTTCTAGGTCTCAAGGCTAGTAACTCTTCACTTTTCCGATATTTCTTTCCAATATTTTTAATATAGACGTCAATTAATTCAATAATTCCCTTCTTTCACAGACAGGATTCATGTACGTTTGGTATACAAAACGAACGCAGATGTCACCACTAGAAAATTCGGGTGCCACTGCCTTCGTGATCATCTCAGAGGTGTGTTAATCTGTTGTAAACAACCTTGGTTAAACCGTCATAAACGGCAAGCCTAGTGTTAACAGTATTTTGGTTTGGTCTACTACTTCTTTTGATCAATGCATTTTCAGAGTGTTAACTTCGAATCTTTTACTTCAATTTATTTAAGCATGCCCTTTGCAATAAAAGATCGAATTATTTGATGATTTTCATTTATTTTTCGTTGTACTTATCGATATCTTATCAGATGTCTTCATATCATGACTCATGCTCATGACGTCTATGTCGTCTGTATAGAAAATAGATCATCTTCAACGCCGTTTGAAACGTCAGTCTAGTTAAAAAACGTCATTCACGGTAAACACAAGTTCATACAAACTTTATATTGAACGAAAGATTAACGAAGATTAAAAAAAAGGTTACGTTGCAAATTATCGTAGCAGGTATTTTAGCGTGTTTAGATGATCTCTACGTTTTTCGAAGCCTACCACATGTCTGCTACAACAAGCGACTGACAAATCTAGCTGAACGAATGTTTGCTATTCGAATTTCATTATCATTCGAGCGTGTATGTATACATGGAATAATAAATTTTTACGTAGTGGCACCAATTTATAAATAAAAGCGAGGGGAAACTAACTATCAAAAACTGAGTGACTTTCATAGCTTACCATGAGTTAAAATGACTTACCATGATGACTGTTGAGGTTCGTAATGTGGAGATTTGAAGTTACTTGATTAGAGCAGTGGCTGGGATGTTTAAGATAAACAGCCTCAATGAAGCGGGTAACATTGGCTTCATTGAGGCTACTTAGTCTAAGAGAGTTGCGTACTGTCACTGTTACATCGTACGACAAGCCGAAAACAATCGACTTCGAAGTGAGAATTTGTTGGCTTTTCTGTGGATGACGATTGACATTTTGAACGATCTTGGAACAGACCTATAGGTCAATAGTTTACGACGAGTCTCAAGACTATTCGTGACTTACCATAACTTTCATGAGTTTTTGATGACTTACGACTTTCCGAAGTTCCCGAGACTTATGTGACTATTTCGAGGTGTGTGACCTCACTTTTCAGACCGGCTTTCCCCCGTCGAATAAGAGCTACTGGAGCTACTGTAAAAACATTATAATTATAACGTCGCTACTCTAGCAATAGAGACGCATGTTCATTTACTCTTTTAGAGAAAAAACAACCGCGACTTTTTTAATCCTTCGGAATATATACAAAAACAAACATCATACCCATGAGAGAATATATGAAGTCGTATTATGTGCGAGATAATTTTCATAATTTATTAACAACAGAGATTTACTCGACTTTGTGCGAGACGTATACTGATAGAGGCTATTTTACGGTTCATGGAAAATAGCAACCGAACCGAACCTCTTCCACGAAATAACAAATGATTCTCCCATCCATTCGATTAAAGATATGGTCAAATTATACAAAGCCGTCTAATCAAATTATTTGTTGCGTCGAATGTGGGCTGTAATTTGAGGAAGAGCTTTTGACATGAAAAGAGAAAAGGAAAACTTAAAAGCCATACCCAGTAAATTGCAATGTCGATAACATGGAAACCGATAACATTTGTGACCCCTATAACTTTAACCGATTTTTGAATGATACTCGCAATCTTACTAGCAATCATATTCGCTCTCGTCTTTTGAATAAAAACGACATAATCTGGGTAATGATGCGGTTCCGAGAGTTTATTTTAAACATGAATATTGCGAAACAGCTTTGTGTGTGTATGGGTTTCAACCACGAAGGTCATGCTGACAAGAAAAAGGAAGTCTTTTTAGTCATATTTATTGCAGCCAACATTTCCTCAAAAGCCCACACAATTTCATATTTAACATTTGGCTTTTGTTCGTTGGAATCTTTTTCGTTTTTGAGACAGCACGTTATTTATTAAGAACGCTCGCTTACTCGCCTATCTGTGTACATACTCACTCAGTGATGATGGTGTACTATATAAACATTAAATATTTAAAACAATTTTTATAAAATTACATTATCTCCACCAATAAGATCAAAGAGCGTACACTTTCAGCTATACACTTTGTGTGTGTCGTCGTTTTTTTCTTAATTGTTTGTTAAATTTTGTATATTGCAATATATTGCCTTACTGTACACTGTGTTCGGTTAGGAATTCCAGTCATTAAGTTCTTTTAAGCCGAATCATAGAACGCTTTCATCAGAAGAAATCTGATTTTCATCTTTGCGGAAAGCCTTTCATTTGTGACGAGGGATCGAATTTAAAATTAAAATTTTGTTTTTCGTAAAATCTTAATGTGATTTCGATTAGCTTGGTTACGCCTCGCCGAAGAAGCAGTGAAGAAAGTATTAACGTTCGCGTAATGAAAACATATAAACGGAATTCGTTGATTCAATGTTAAAAGCTAAGTTAACAGGGAAATTAAATTCACTCAAAACCGGAAATCTTTGGCGCTTTTGGGGTAAAAGCGTTTTTGTGACGATGTAAATGCGTTTCTTGTGAATATCGGTGATAAAAAAGTAGTCATTGTGGCGTCAACAACAAGTGAAAGTCCATTCATTCCAGCAGACGACGACGACGTTATTCTCAATGTATTGGAATTGGAATGTCGATCGGATACAGCCGGAAATGTTACGATTGTTCAAGTTAGTGATCACAATTTACTTCATCGTCATTCATTTATTAAGTCGTGTAATGGAGGTCATCCTCATACAATGAAACAAAGTTACGACAAAAAAAACATAGAAATGGAATCACCCCTGTAGACAGGAATTAAAGTAGAGGTCATAGAAATAGAAAGATCAAAATCATTTCTGAGCAATGCTTCTTATCACAAACGAAAAGACAAACTGAATCAGATAAGATCCATATATTACCATTACCCCAACAGATTCAAGCCCAAAAAGAAGTTAAATCTAGTTGCACATTCACCCAAAAGAGAAGACTGCTCCGTCGGCTGAAATATTCCATGCATTGTCGCTGAAACACGCTCACAGAACTACTCATTCTAATCTTCGTTGGCATAGCATTCCAATCAAGCAAGCCTTTTAAAATAAATGCGTTCTTCTTCCAGCTCACAAGGTATGTAGGCTGTCAAGAACAGCCAACTTTAAACAAGAACGTCATAGTAGAACTTTAAGGCAAGGTAGAACATGTATAACCTAAACCTATGCTCGGAGGACATAAAAGTTTTGTAAACGCACTAATTTCAATCTTATTTTGACAAAAACTGTATGCATTTTCAAGATAAATCAACCGATTGGCTCTACATGTTCTCCTCTTTCATTGTTTGAAGGAACGTATCCAAGAAGCAGCCAAGAAAACGATCAAAATACCCATTTCTGCTATCAGTAATTCGGTAATTTAGTCCCTAGGCATTAAAAAATCGATATGACCCCCTTCACAAATCACCCACCTTCAGAATAAATAATCTCACGACCCACCTCCCCTCTCACGCCAAAATGTATGGTAACACTGTAATTCAGTGCTATAAAATTCTCAAGGTGCACTTTACGATATCGATCCCTCTAATTTTGTAAACAAACTTTATGACTTTGCTAGAGACGAGAGTTGCCTTGGCCTTACATTTCTTTCATAAAGACATTGATGACGTTCATTTTGTGTGAGTAAAAACACGCAACGCATGCAACGTACACGTATTCGTATGAAAGCTTTGAGGCTTTTTGAAGTTCCGAATAAGAGTGTTGTTCAGGTTCACGCTAGTAGCCAGCGCTATGATACTCTTTTCGAATATGTTTGACAATAATGTTTTCGATTTTTTAATTTCAAAAACTATTTGAGACAAAACAGAAATAATTTTTATTTTTCTTAAAATTCACTAGTGTCACACATCCTCTTACTGCATTTAAACATCAACATACTTTCTGATTTGGAAGTTGTTGTGAATTGTAATTGTTTTGATGTAATGAATGAAAATCTAGAGCCAAGCTCATAGTTAGAAAAAATGCAGAAAGTGAAAATCTAGATTTTCATTTGTTAAAGGCAACAATTACAAACCAATTTCAAGTTAGAAAACAAATATTTCGTATGCAGAACAATAATTAAAAGAATGCAATGTGCGGCTAGAAGAATTGTAATTGTTCTGATCAGTAAAAAGTGATTTCAAGGCCACTATCTGCTTTAAAAAAAATTACAATTCTACGACGCATAAGCAACGAAAGGAAACACATTATCAACAACAAAAAAATCAATTAAAGATTTCAAATGATTATTTGTCCCAGTTTAATGTATTCTGATCACGTTTTTTCGAAAAAGGGGAAAAACCAACGGATCAGATGTGTGTCGTTTGCTTGGTATAAAAGTAGAGAGTTTTCGCATCTATTGATTCAGTTCATATTTTACTCATCAAGTGCGAAAACTACTCAAACGAAAATGTTCAAATTGATTTTTGTGGTGATTGTGGCATACGTCAGCTTATCTGATGCTTGCTCGTGTATTCCTGATTTTGAAAAACAAGCTTACTGTCTGTCTACATTTGCTGGTAAAGCTATTGTCACCGGTCCATCCTACGCTTGTGGTGTTCTTCGAAAATGCTATCCGATCAGTGTACTTGAAAGGTATCGTGGTTCTGCACAGACTCTACCAACAGTTGTCTCCACCCGATCGAGTTCAACAGCCTGTGGTGTGACTTTGTATCCTGATCGAACGTATTTTTTGAGAGCAAGTGCTTCTGAGAATCAACAAGAGATTGGTGTTACTGTCTGCGGTGGATATGAGGACTGGACCAATTTATCAACGGAGAAACTTTTGGAGAAAGAGAAGGAAACTAAAGCAATTACGTGTAATTGAAATCATTTGACAATGAAGATTAAATCAAAATAAAGTGAGAGATGGACAAAAAAAATTTCTTTTTTGTGTAAACCAACCAAGCCAGAGAGTAAAGAAAATCTGTGCTATTTTTCCATGTGATTATTTAATAAAGACCAGACTAAGTGAGCAATTAGTTTCGGTGATATCTTCTTCATCTTGTATTACTCCTATCGTTGAGTGTTATGTTATTCGTCGCAGATGTGTATTATGGTTCAGCTCTAATACAGC
The DNA here is from genome assembly GCA_026413405.1 of Phytosciara flavipes. Lineage (NCBI taxonomy): Eukaryota > Metazoa > Arthropoda > Insecta > Diptera > Sciaridae > Phytosciara > Phytosciara flavipes. The sequence goes on along the minus strand of JANTFA010034785.1, from coordinate 2,078 downwards.
AGCGTTGTAGTATAAAAACACAATTATTGCTTGTTGTGCTCACCAAACATTTCGAAATGTTCACAAGATAAAAATGTATTTCAAACACAACACAAATTTCATCATGAACCAAAAAATTGAATCTCATTGATGGCCTAATGAAAAACATTTGCCTAATAAATGAAACATTAATCAATGTTAAGACCCGTACGAAGTACGAGGATCTTATGCTTTCAATCTTGAGTATGTAACACAACGAATTCGAACCCCTGAGTAGGGACAAACTTTCTGTGGTCCCTAGATGCGCAACCAGCAATGAAATAAATACGTCTCTCTGTCATCACGATAACGTGAATAAATCGAAAACGATTTCGTTAAATTTTATCCCTGAATTCGACTACTTAAATATGAAATCGTCGACGATTGGCATTTTCAGACGATCCATGCCTTTCAAGTGGTGTTTTAGCGTTTTTTGAAGATATTTGCGGAAAAATACACGTTGCAACTGTAAATAGAACGGCAAATGATAGAAACTGAAGATACCAATTCAGGAATCGGGAAGTTTATTGAAATCGGTTCAGTGGATCGTCAGCTAGTGCAAGAGGACTTAGAGTGAGCTCGAGTAAATTTTATTCGTTTCACGTCATTTTAGTGTCATTTCAAAAGAATTAAGAATAAAGTTCATTGCAATCAGGTCATAGGGTCATGTGTAGGAAGGCTTTGGGTGACCTGAGAATACGGCCGTCAGCCGCCATTCTGGGTCTTCGCACCGGACTTGAAAAATTGCTGTAAGCAATTTCAACGAGGGATGAAAGTTGGAATTATCGAAAGATGCAGTGGTGCAGAGTGGTTTTAAAATGTATGTCTTTTATGTCGTATGGTTCCACGCTATGTTTTTTATTTACCAAAACTGATTAAAATATGCCATATGAAGGTATTCCCCACACACTTAAATTCCGTCTCAATCTGAGCGCGCAACGCCATTATTAATGAGTAAGAAAAACAGTTAACTGCGAACGCTCATTATCGGAAAAAAATGTTTATTTCCTAAAACCAAATTTTCGATTTGATGTTCTGTGTTGGGTTCTTTTATAGGTCGATAGGTCGTTCCACTTGTTCCAATAGATGAGAGGAAATCGAGATGATGTTTGCGCTCTCGTTTCTTTGAGAAAGGTAAACCGTGAAATAGATATTTCTGCAACGGTGCTGCAAAAAGTGAACTTTTCATGCTTCATCTGGGCGACTTATGGAGTTGGGGTGTATTTTATCTCAGATGATTTACATTTTGTCTCTAGTGACAAGAAAATGTCTACTCAGCCAAATTTACTACTAAGCACAATTTTATTGAACATTAGCAATGAAACAAAGTCATCAACTGGCCATTGGTTTGGACGCTGACAAAATTGCAAGAAAGAAGAAATAGGCAAAAACACCTCATCATTCATGGCATTCTAGCTTCGATTTATATGTATGTCACAGTTCACAGATGACTTGGAGAAAGAAGTAGCTCAACTAAGATGCTAAATTGCATTTTTTTTTTCGTTACCTGATTCTGAGAAAAAAGCTTATTAACTGACTACTACATTAATATTGGTAGGGTACACTGATCGTGTACTCTTTTGAAATTAGACAAATTCGGATTTGCTGTGAAACTAAGAGTAGCTGGTTATGAGTTGGACGTGTTTATTTAGATGTTAAATCTGTGTACCATAATACCGTTTCGTTAAATGTTCTGTTTAATCAAAGAGCTTCAAAGATGGAAATTAATTTCGAAATCAACATTCTACCTGCCTTCTACCTGCCTACTTGTATTTACTGTAACACATACACACATAAATACATTCACAAAATTCGTTCCTTATGACAATTGTATTTTTCAAATCGGATTTTTCATCTAGGTCACGAATTTGACATATAACCAAAATTTCAGGCACATATATAATTTTGTTTAGAAGTTACTGTCGATCAGATTTCCATAGAAACTAACCAACAGACTAAACAGTAACGTAGCGGAAAACACTTTTCTCAAAATGATCGTTTTATTCAAATTTCATACAAACAATAACTTTTTGAAAAATCATATCTCGGCCAAATCTTAA
>JANTFA010034674.1:0-15548 GCA_026413405.1 Phytosciara flavipes | reverse complement strand
AACGTAGTGGTGGACGCTCTTAAGTTCGCATCATTGGTCGCATTATTGCTATTAGCGAGGTCTGGTCGTTCCGTCAGTATTGCTTGTAAAGTTGATAAATAATGCAAATGAAAGTATTGGCTTCATCAAATGAATGTGAAAAGAGAATGTCAAATTCGGATTATTTTCTCCCCATTGTACATAAAAGACGTCCACCGCAATGAAGGGAGGAGGGTCTGACCAAGTCGAACACGTCATGTTAAAGGTATTGGAAAATGGTGGACTACTTCTAAAAATCTAGAGAAACAGTGTACGTCATTTACGGAGAACCCCTTACATCATCAGAAGTTAGAGTCCATAGTGTGAGCTGCTCGGTTGTACAGTGAAGACTATCTTTCGGAAAGTTTCATCCTACTAGCGTTTTCGCAGCGGAGCAAAAGAGTAAAAGTGATTGGCTGTATTTTGGTAAAATTTCTTTCTTTGGAAAGGTGAAGGAAACCAGAAATCGGTAAGCAATTTTAACAAGGGATGAGTTTAAATGCAGATGAAAGTAGAGACCAGGTGTGGCCAATCGTTTGAATTTGTATGAGCCGGAGGACATGCGGATTTTGCAAGGGATCTTTCGCATCGAACGAACTCATTTTTGTAAAAAGGTTCATAATGAATTTGAAGGATGAGTTCGTTTGAGGCTCCAAAATGCAAAATTCGTATGTCCTCCGGCTTGTATGACTTGGCCATATCTTGTCTCCACTTCCATTGTTTAAGTGGAATTATCCTATTTGTTGCAGAGTAATTTCAAGATGTATCGACAACCAGCTACACATTTTTCTTAGATTTATCAGTTTGGGATGACCACTTTCGTAGTCACGAAACACAGATCTATTGATTCTTTGTTTCTCTCCCGGTCATCATACAAATCATGGTAGCCTTCCTGAAGCAGCTTCTGAAGGAGCCATCTCATAGTCTCCCAGTGTCCTACGTCTTAGTTGAATAAACTTTGGGCAATCACATATCGAGTGTGCGCCCGTCTCTTCTTCGAAATCGAAAGAACACCTCGGAGTATCCGAGAGCCTCAACTTCTTCAGGTGCCCATTCAGCTCACAATGTCCGGTAATCGCTGCTACCACCCTTCTAATGCGACTTCGGTCCATTCTGAGCAAATATATACACGCCGGCTCCTGTTTCCTCGGAGGCAAGTCAGACGGCCATTTATCTAGCCAGCCTTTTCTACCTATGAAAGTCGCATCAAAATGCCTCGTAAAATCAACCAGCTATACATGTCGTACACTCTACTCGTACGGGTCCTCCTTATGCATTTTTTTCTTTTACGATTTTTTCGCTTGATTTTCCGCATTAAATTAACGTTCTATACGCGATTGGGAATGTTTTGTTGCTTTGCTGCGTTTTATATAGACACACCGAGTCAATGTGATGCTATATCTTTACACATATTAAACGTATACGTTGCATTCGAGTCAATCTTTGTCCACGGGAGTAGTAGGTACAAGCAGAGAATTTAGTTAAAATTGTTCATTTCATTATTATATTATATGAACTATGTTTCACATTATCCATCCGGTTAAACAAAGCAATTTTGTTTCTTAAAAAAAAAATGAAAAATAAAATTTTGCGGCATATCAACATTAACCCGATCTGGAGGTGAAGGTTAAGGTTACGGCTATCAAGAAAATTGTCATGTTATTATGAAATTTTAAATTCAAAATGCAGAAATCTTTTAGCTACGGATCATTATGACACAAATCGGACAAAATGTGTATTCGTATGAAGTGTTTGCTTCTGACAAAAATATTGTAACAATTTTCTGAAGAAAACCTTTTAAATAATTAGCTGGTTACAAAGATACCTGGACAGTATTTCTCAATCTACCGATTTTATTTAGTCAGGCTAATTTTCGAATGAATCCCCTTCGGTTTGCAGTCACATTGAACAGATAAACATTTTAACGCATTCGCGTCATGTTGTGACGTCATCATTACCAAGGCATCATTACTGTTGTGGAGGTCACCTCGATACAGGCACGCGGAGGTGGCGCGTTCCCGCGTACCTAACACAATGGCGATCGAAGTGACCTCCACAACAGTATATAGCCTTGATCATTACGTCCCTAGAGTATGGTACTTTGAATTTTCAGGGGAAATTGTCATTCCCCTATTTTGTTGTCTCGTGTTCGCTCGGCAAGCCTCGACTCTTCCCATTATATGATGATAATCTACTAATTACAAACACCTTACCTCAAAAAAGATGTTTCAAATTAACGAAAAGTCAAATTTCGTATGGACTGTTCCAAATTCTTGACTCGTCTCCTTCGCTAATCCTGTGCATAATTCGTGGACAGACACTATGTCACTTGTTTCAGAGATAAGTAGATGCATTCGAAAAAGAACCTTTTCTGTCGAATCAACGACATTGCGAATGATGTAAAACTTAAAACGAATGACAATATTTGCTCTAGACATCGTAATTTTGTGACTCAGTTGAAAGCATATATTATAATGCATTGACTTAAGATGATAGTATCATCCGAAAATAAATTTCTGTCCATTTTATTCATACAAAGGAACACTTGTTTCTCCCCGACGTGAGTTGGAAATTAATTTTAAGAAAAAAAAATTGAAATTATTCAGCAATAAACGAGTGTAAACATACCGATGGTACACTGCCATCGACTGAATTATTCTGTCACTTTTTTTTCTGCTCATCACAAGTGTATGCCAAGAGCCATAGCACGTAAAATTCATTTCAAAATGCAAAAATCAATAATGAACCAAAAAAAAAACTGTTTGAGATAAAAGAGTTTTTAAGCCAAATTTGCATAATGAGATGGACGGAATATTGGAAATGGTGAGAAAAATGAGATAAAATTGGTTTTCGGTTTTTTCTTTGTTGTGATGAAGTATAAATGAAGTCCGTTAAATGCTAACAAAGACAGACGGATATCACGTTGACCATTAACAATTTCTTGTCGGTTGAACACACACACAGTCTCCGACAATTTTATTCTATTGAACGTTCAATTTCCATTCCATAAATGAAAATGAAACTAGTAAACGATTTGGCCATTAGACTTTTGGATGAATTCATTCAGATGTTGACATTAGGGCGAACTACTTTATTCCGTTTTACTGGAACAATCTCTTCCCTTTGTCATCGATAGAAAATCCAAAAATCTTTTAATTTTCAAATAAGTTAAAAATAAGGCTGTGTGCTAGAGGAATTAGAGGAAGTAGAATTGAAACATACAATCGCGGCAACCACAAAAACATGAGTTGATATTCTCTCAACTAAAATAAGAATTCACTCTTGCGAAATACCGCCAAAGGCAACATTCCTTTGGTGATTTCTTTGTCTTTCTCACTAGTTTTATTGTCTCAATATATTTGAGGTTCATGAACTTATTGAGCATCACATTTAGTTTGAACACTTGCAGTTCTGAAATCAGTGTATTCTAACACATGAATTGGAGACAGCACATCACCGCACTTTTTTGTCTCGAACTTATTAAAAATTGTGGAAGACAAACTTTCATCGTTATGAGTATGGAATTTTGAATCTGTTACTTCTTTTGAACAAAGTACTTTGTCCGTACGAGTAATGTACGACATATTGATGGTTGTCTATGAACTGCATAGATCTTTTAAGCTTATAGCAATTTTAAAGTCTAATTTGAAAATGAATTTACTTGAGATGTGGCCAAAAAACACAAAAATCCAAAATGGCGGATGGCGGATGGCTGAACAATACTGACGGTAGTATGCGGGAAACCTCAATTCGACCTTGAAAATAGCACTATTTCGATTTGGTGACGGAAAGACCGACAGACCGTTATTGCTGATTTGGCATCTACGGGCGACCACAGAAGGTTTGCCCTTACTCCGGGCCTCGAATTCGACGTGTTACAAACGTAAGAGTGAAAGCATGAGGCCCTCGTACTTCGTACGGGTCTAAAGATTGGGGGAAATTTTACTTCATTTCATTGGATTTAACCCAGATTTTATCTATGCGGGGCTGCTCACTTTTAATAACCAAAAATTAAACCCTTGATCAACCAGCGTTCACAATTTTTATTGTGGTGAACATAAAATTAAGTCAAACCAGCGTAATTTACTTTTATCCATCCAACAGACTTACGATGTTTGGATGTTTGACCTTGTAAATCACTGGTTAATCACGTGTCAATCCAAAAAAAAAGTGAATAACATCCTCGTTATCGAGAGGCACACTCTCTCGTTGATGACATTTATGGCCTAGCCCGAAGAAATCACTTGCCTAATGATATAGGCCAGATATTGTGACAAGCAATCAAAATTTCTTATAAACCCGATATGAAATGATGACGTTGGACAGATCAAATAACTATCCGAATCAATACGATCTAAATACGCTACCGTGTGTTATAATAAACTCAAATGGCTACCTTAAAATCCGATTACGAGAAATACACGTCGCCACTAACTCTATACTTGCTTCAATGTATCATTTTATAAGTAAAAATTTAAATTACTTTCTTAAAGTGTTTTTCTGAGCCGAAGATAAAAACATGATTGCCATAAATAATCGGTTTTATAAATTTTTTTGGGGAATGGAAAATTTGTTTCTAACATGAATAGGCCATGTTACATTACGTACATATGAAGTGAATACATTTTTCACCAGATTGCATTTGTATAACACGAAGAGGTATTGAATTTATGAACAAACAATATGTATCCTCATAAATATGCTTCATTTATGTTTTTAACGATCGCAAATATTGCAATTATTAAGCGGCGAACGAGTGCTGCTGTACAAACAAATAAACAAATAAAAAATGAAAAGGTAGCGCAGTTCCAACGAACATTAATCCTAATTTTGTGGTTGAAAGAGTGAATTTTTCCTGATAAAATCAGAGTTCAGAACAGATGAGTCCAAAAATTTGTTTTCTTTAGATTCGCAACATTTTGCGTCAGTGTCGAGGGAAAATAAAAACGACGATTTTAGCCCGTTACCTTACGAATAGTCCTGAAAAGTTCTACTTTTAGTCACTAGTGACGAAAAACACTATTTTGCGCTTACAAACTGAAATTCGACATATGTCGACACGCAAAATACGATCCCAAAGTCCAATTTTTCTATACTTCTCAGAGAGAGTAGTTGTGGCCGTGAAACTAACTCTTCTAGACAGATGGAGCGGCCGAAAATGGATTTTCATATAAATCTTTTTAGGCCGCAATCAAGTATTTTGTTGTTGAAATGGCTGTAGAGTGATTTCTTTCGTCTCAATTCATTTTTTATAAGCACAAAAAACGTATAGTTTGTCACTCATGATGAAAGTGGAAGTCTTCGTAGCTTGTCCTCACGAAGTGAAGTTGAAAAACTTAACTTTTCATCACTCTTAACAAAATGTACTACTTTAGAAACGGTAAGAAATTCGTTAAATGAAAATGAGCCAGGATCATAGGCAAGCTCTTCTTTATATAGAGGGAATACGTACGAATTTATGAAAAAACCGACTCGATTAAACGAGCACTAGAAAATTGTTTAAACATAGGAAGTGGCAGATTCAATTTATTACCACTTGAGTTTTGTTGACTACTTTTCGAGAAGTGACCACTTTTCCGGAAAACGATTTGTCATCATTTCGTCGAGAAGTGTTCGTGCCTCTTTAGAATACGATTAGGATAAGTTATCTGGTGACTAGTGGGCTTGTCAAAATTAAATTGATTAGATTTTGATGTGGTGCAAAGTCTATGATCTTATTCGATGAGTGCTTTCTCCAAAGATCCTAAAATGATGAGGTGTTCTTCTGGCATTGTTAGCATGCTATCAAAGATTTCTGACCCATGTCTCAAAGTGATGGTCGCCGAACTTGTCTATACTGCCTTGACTTGACTTGAGTTAGTCGAAAGCTAGAAGTTTAATCTGAAGCATAGCATAGGTATAAATACATACACCAATCGTTAGTGAATTGAGGAAATATATATTTAATTTTTCAAACCGCTTTATCGCCAATTGAACTGAATCAATTAAACTCAATTTACAAATATCCATTCATTTTGAACCATTTTTTATAGCCGTCACATTGGAATGCTAGACATCAGCTAGACAAAAAAAAAACATTTGTAAATCAAATCATAAAAAGTATATAATGCGACAAACCGACCATTGCGCTTGACTACTCTCAACAAACAAACAAAAATTTAAAAGCATTTACTTGCTAACTGTCAAAATCATAATCAGATTTAAGATGTTGTTTTTCCCTGTTTCTTGTGTGTATGTGTGATTGTCTTATACGTTGTATGCAAAGCTGTATTTACGTTGGTCGTCTTTTTTGCGTACCTCTAGGCCTCAGATCTTGGACGTGCATAAATTTCATATAAATGAAGCCATGCTCCGTTTATTTGCATTTACGATAATATTTTCTTTTCTCCTTTTTTTTACCTTTTGAGTTTGACAATTTTGTATTTAAGTTTAAGTGCTGTGTACACATCAGAGCGGAGCGTACGTTCCGAACGCTTTTTAACAAATGACCTTGTCGTAAGTGCGTAGTATTTACAATATTAAATGATTTCAGAAGATAGATATTGCAATATTTTTGTTAAAATACGAATTATGTAGGTACCTACCAATAACATTGTACGTATGTTACGTTCGAAAAACGGAAAACCAGCACAAAACAGGCGTATAATTAGATTTTCTTCAGTTCGGTTGGTTATATTCATAATTTTGTTGTAAATAAAGCATGAATTGACATTAGAATTAGTTGTATCATGATGGTTTGGTTAATAATAACGAGTAAGATATTCAATTCAAAGACTGTTGGAGATGTGGAGATACGATTTTTATTTGAATTTTTGTTATGGAGAAAATTTTTAAAATTAGTTCCGGAAACTTTTACACACTTGATTTGTTGGTTTCTTGGGTGAGGTTAACATTGGAAGTATTGCGTACGACATATTTGGTAATAATATGCGAATATCGACAATTCCAATCCAATTCTGTAGTAAGTTCATTTAACATGAGATCCACATTACGACACGATCCGTGGATGTGGATAAAAGTGAACTGAAATTTCGTTTTTTACTAAATCTCAATCTGAAGCCTGAATGAGGTATGCCCAAGAAAAAATTCTTCAATTTTTCTTTCCTTTCCGTAAAAAGAATAGAAAATAAATAGACCATCCATTCTTATGCGCATTCGGTTGATCCGTCTTATTGATTCGTCGTAGAATTTCTTCTGCACTGATATTGAATTGATTGAACAATTTCGAATTTGTTTCGAATCGAATGAAAATAGATCGGTCTCAGGAATAGTCATCCTTTCTATTTTGTTGATATTACCATTCCATTCCAATTACATTCTTTTTCCATTCGTTTTCCATTCTTTTTTCATTCTTTCTGTGAAATATGAAATCGTGAAAAGTCGAGGCTGAGCACACATTAAAACAATTTTCTTGCACCTCCGTCCTCTTCTTCAATTAAAAATTTTCGCTGCGCGGCATTTTATTTGAGAACGATTGCAGATGCAGATTTGTATCGAACTGTTAATATGTGCAATCAATGGATCGAACAGTGCGCTTTCACCGATGCTGATAATCTTAACTCGTCGAAAAACTGAAAAGCTAGTAGAGGTAGCTCAGAGAGATTACAGTATGTCACCATCATCTTCTTAAGTTAGACTGAAAAATTAGTTGTCGAGCAGACTGACAAAAATCGAAGTAAGATAAGATCAAAGAAATCGATTAGTCGAGAATCAGCAAATTCAAATGTGGAGGGAAGCTGTTAGTTCGAGTTGATTAAAGTACAGGCATTTCTGACAGGAATCGTCTCTAGAAAAGGACTTTTATCCAAACTTATGTGGGACGTCTCCTATTAAAAAAAAAATTCTTCTTGATTTCGATGCAATAAATGTCCTACTTGTCCTGCGGTAGGACTCGAAATTTTGAGTGGGTTTTACCGAACCGAAAAGCCAATTTCGCCCGAAAAGTAGCCAGACTTGAAGAATCGGTTTTCGGTTTTCAAAATCCTTATATAAAGTTTGCCAAGGTCAGTTTACTAAATTACCGATCTGTTTCGAAGCAATATTTTAGACTCAAAACTCTAGATTCCAAAAGGAATCATAGATTCAGGCATTAAATTGATCACGGCAGTGTTAAGTAAACCAGGCAGGAGTGGTTCATTCTCAAAAAGTTAAAAAGCGAACCTAAATATGAGCACTTTATCGCATTGAACACAATGAATTCCGTGTGAGAGAGAAAATTCGGTGCAAGCGTGCAAGACAAGTTCAAATTTTGTGATTGTCGACTGGAACCTGCCTGCTCCTGTCTGCTTTACTTAACACTGCCGTGGATTGAACCTTCCTCCAATGGCGCAACCTCTTAAAAATGTAATCGTCTTCCGCTAACAACGGAATTGTTCCATAGTTTTCACCCTCCACTCCATATTGTCCAGCAATTTATTTTCGTTCGCCATTAACATTATTTAGGCTTCCGTTAGCTTTTGTTAGGTTGTTGTAAGTTTATCTTTAAAATTCACAAGCCCAAACCCAATCTTTTTTAGAAAAATGGAAAAATTCAGAGCAGTCCATTATTCATATTTGAGTTGATTCATAATATAAAAGCGCAATGTAACTTTTTCGTGGTAACAAGGGAGGTGCGGGAAATTTCCGTTGAAACGAAGAGTGGAAATGGTCGTTTTCCCATGGCTAACACGCTACTTACTAGAGGCGTTGTCTAAACGAACAATCATAGAAACCCTTCGCTTAAATTGCATGTGGAGCAATCCACGACCTTTTCTTAGAGCATGCTTGATTCGTTCGAAAGAGGATCAATATATCAGATAAGTTTCCATGGAGGTTGCTCTAAGAAAAGTCTCGCCGATTCCGAGCTGTTTCAAGACCCAGTCCCAGTTGGTTAGTCACGGGACAAGGTCGTATTATTTGTTAGGAATTTCTCAAAATTGGCCATTTACGCTTGTTTAGAAATGCTTAAAGATTTTCGGTTAACCAGATTGACCGATTTTTTGGCTTGCAAATACCCGTTACCGTGGTTTTTATTTTGCTTTCGGTTTGCAACACTGACCAGCTGGTCCGAGAAAGGCTTATGCAGGAAACTCAACATGAATAGCAATTTTGTTCAGCGTAGAAAAGAAAACTTCTGAATTGAGTGTTGTGTAACTTTCATTTCTTAAACCTAAAACCATGTAACAAACTTATTGACAAATATAGCAACATGTCAATATCAATATTGTTTGATCGAACTGCCTCGTACTTAACAATTTAACATTTAGAACCAATAAAAGAGAAAGAAAGGCAAAAACTGTAGCACTCATGGATGGCGCTGATCGCAACTTTTGCATTATTCAAAACTGAGTGCATGACTTTACATTTTGAAAATAATATATCTTCGGAAATGATAATTTATCATCACAAGCACTAACATTATTATCGACAAGTACACAGTGTTCCTATATGAATATTTGCCGAGCACGATGTTGCTCTATATTTCTACTAATGCATTCTGTTCTCTGTGGTTTCTTTTATTTAATTTTTTTTCTTCTTCTTCTGCTATCTTCAAATTGGCCTGCAGACCTTCTGCTAGTTACTGTTTTCTTTTCACAAGTTTGCTTCTTGTAGAAAACATCAAAGTCTTGCGAGCAGCATAACTTTCAAAATGTTTTCCGGATAGATGGAAGATGAAGAAGAAGTAGAAAAAAGAAGTAAATTGTTGACGAATTGCTGTATACAGATTGAAAACCTGATGGTTGGAAATCCTCTCCAGTCTCTCCGAGCCACTATGATTTACGTGCATACATTATTTTCATGAAGATGTTTAACATCGAAACATCTTTTAGCATTAGCACCTCTACACAGTGTTTTTCACGCCGTTATAAATCCTAATAAATAAATTAATTTCCTATCATTTGTGCTTACTCGCGTGTAATGTGGTTAGAGGCTAAATGAATTAACAATAAATAAATCATTTTAATTAAATTTAAATTGCAATTAAATTTATGCGAATAATATTGAAAAGGCTCGAACAATTACATAACGCGATCATCTTTACCGCTTTAAATGCTTCTATTTAAATTTATTTATATTTACGAATGGGTCCACACACTGTAGAGTAGGTATGACACCGACCAAACACACAATAACATGAGAAGCTGGTATTTAATTGTTCGAATTTATAATTGGATTTGGAAAGTACCATAATAATAATAATAATCTCCGGATACGAGCACGTCTTTGGATGCCAATATGTGGATGCGAATAAATAAAATGTTTAATTATGAAATGACTTGGCAAGATTCGAAAATGAATTATATTTCAGATTATCTTTCAAATAATAAACGAGTCAGATACTTTTGGGTTGATGGTATACCAGAGACAGACACCGTTTATAGTGTTCAAAAATTAACGACGGGATAATTCGAGTAAAATAAAGTGATGATAATGTCTGCTCATGGCCGTTGTTATATGACGATACCAACCACCCAAATGGGAGCCTAAGACATTTTGTTGCGTCATGAAAGTCCCTTTCCTTTTCGATTTATTAGCAATTTTCATCTGATGACGGCATTGAAAAAAACGTGACGTCATTTATGTACCAGCTTTTCTTTTCAATTCTAAGCACTGCTCAATTCGGAATACGTGCGAAAATAAACCTGCAAACAGGGATGCAGTCTCGGAACAAATATCCAATTATACCAACGTTGAGGGACCTATTCCAGTGTTGGATAGCAATAGATGTCAACATGATACCAGCTCGTTTCGTTGAGTTTTTTATGAAAGTGTTTACAGACAAGGGATAGCCTGGTGTAGTTAGACACTAGATCCACTTCACCTCAATCTGTATTTTGAAACCGGAATGCCTTAAATGTGGCAAATGTAGCAAGCTTGAAAGTATTGCCGATACTTTGAACTAGTCAGAACCCTCCCGCAACCAATAGTAACTTCAGTAAATTAAACGAAGTGAATATTCGCACTATTTGCACACTCAACGACAACTTCTAACGACGCGACTGTTTCGTATGCAATCACTTTGATTTTTCTTTTTACAAATGGCAACGAAGACAATATATTGCAAGGCAGCACTTTGATTTTTCTTTCTACAAACAATACTGTTGATACTGTCCTTACTGTTGATATACAAGAAATATTTGTACGTTAAACTCGTTCCCGTGTCTCGTGGACAATAAAGTCGTTAACCAGTCATTAATTTTCATAAAATATTTTGGCGTCACTTTTTTTTCTCTCCACTGAATCTATCCGATAAAAATCTTCAACAAGTCAGATTTATATTACTCTAAATATATTGGCAGTCTCTTTTCGGAATTGAAAATAATAAAAGACAAAAAACAAAAATTGAAACAAATGTCTAACGAAGACTTTTAAATTGTATATGGCAAAGTGTAACCAACATGACACGAACAAAATAAAAGATTTTGAGGTTTGTGACATAATATTTATGTTACAATTAATATCGATAATTAATAGTGTGTTGAAAACTATTTCAATATTAAATTCAATTAAGAAATATTTAGCAAAACAGACTCCAGCCAGATTGAATTGAGTAGTAGTATAGACGAATCGAAGCTCACATATTGTTCTAGGCTACGTACAAATTCGATGAAAATTTATCTCTCATTTGCATAACTCTAAGATTAATTGTCTTGATAAAGAGTTATATGGAAGCTCTGAAATGAGTTTATTTCACGAAAAATTAATTAATTAATTTAGCTGAACTTGTGTTTTGATTGTGCTAGGTGAATTGGGCAATCATAAACATTCCTGTTAGGATGCTAAGTTGATTGGACTTTGCGTGAACTCACATGATAAAATGGTTTTGTCTAAAAACGGTGTTTCCTTTCATAATCATCAAATAAATCTTGCAAACAAACTACTGGAATCAGCACCGTTATGAGATCACCGCAGACGCCTATCATCATTATCGGTCGAATCTACAAGTTTTTCCATTGTAAACATTTGCAAAAGATCATTTGCATTAATTTCTTAGTTTTATTTATTTGAAGAATCATTTGTGGTACAAGATTTGAATCAACATAAAAATATCGTCTACAAGTAGTAAATCTCGTCCAGTCTCGACGTTGACGGAATAGAGTCCATTATACATGCAACGTTGGCTCGTTGGATCACCATATAGATATACTTTGAAATAGGTACTCTTTGGCATAGACATTCAGGTCAAACTCAAGTAATTCCACAATTCTACCTTACCAGTCCAGTAAGGCTCGGAACAGGACCAAATAAGGTCACGCGAAATTCTCCGCAATTATTTGGATACGATATGGGTCGAAGTTAACATTCGTAGCTTCCTATTGCACATTGTAGTTGACAGTTTTCAGATTCATCTTAAAATACTTATGTTCAGTGGCAGTAACTATGTGCAATTGAAAGCCACAAATGTTAACTTTAATCCATATCAGAGTCATTGCCGAACTTTCTACAAGGCGTTTGAGATAATTTCGCGTGACCTGATTTGGACCTGTTCCGAGCCTTACGGGTGAGTCCAGTCACCAAAGCGCATCTCTCAGGGTCAAGATAAATGAGAACATGCAACAATTATTCACCAGTGGACGTCCTCGCCGGCTGACAATTGAAATGGATCTGCGGTTTCGACCTACTACTGTGTTTCGTGTTGGAAAAATTATAAAATTTCTCTAATTCATATAATGACCGAAACTTTCATCACTTGACCTTGCCATTTATTCCATGTTAAACCTGCTACAAACGCAAACACGAAATGGGAAAAATGAAATTTGATAAATTAGAAATAGGCTGCATTCCACAGCCATAAAGACGAAAAAGCTAATACCGCCTCGGTAACCTTAACATTTAACTTTTGAAAACAATCTGTCGATACGGTTGTGGACAGAATAATAATTGATGACAATGATTTTTTCATGTGTCCAGACCTTTAATATTCAAAAATAAAAAATTTGATTTTAATATTCAGTTATTTCAGATCTCCCTCCCACATAGCATTACGAAATATAAGAGTGATCTCTTAGACTGATTGAAATTACTTTAATCCGGATTAATGTTTTTCTGTTTACCGAGCTCTTTTTCTTCAGTTTATTGAAATATTTCCAATTCAGACATTGAAGTAAATCTTATTTTTGTATAAAATGGGCGAGAAAAAAAACTCGAGTTCGAATTCTGTTTTTAATTTTGTAGAAAAATTATTTCTTTGATTGGCAGAACCGTCAATTTTGAGATGTAAAATTTTTTCTACTTTTTTTACGACACAACAATAAAAATCCACAATTAAGATACACGAGTGCTAACATACTACAGCAACTATAGCATATATGGCTTAATCGAACTGTTTTGTCACTGTGCGACCAAGCATACATCTATTTTGTCGTTGCCAACTATTTATTAGTCACGGATTTTATTTGCAGGATAGTTAGGGACTGTCCATAAATGATGTCCACTGATTCTCTAGATTTTTGAACCCCCTTTCCCTCGTCCACCAATAACTTCAACATGACGTGTCCACTTCGGTCCCCCTCTTCGATTGTTTAGCGCATATGGTTCAAAAAATCTCGACACTGCCGTTCTTGACGACCCCACCAGTATGCTAATTTTATGAAATCGAACTAGTTAGCTATATAATATCAGCAGGACGAAACGGTGTGCCTTGAGATAGTTCAGGGATAAACGTGACTGTGATGGAGTTAATTGTTTTTTATTTTCATTGTTGTTGGCTAAGACAAAGGGGCTTGCTGTTTTCATTATAAATTCATTCGCAGACTTAAAGTATAATAACCTTGTGCTCTTTTTATCCAACATATCCTTGCCGAGCGTAAAAACTTTGAAAAGCCAAAATTATCACAAGTTTAAGGGTTCATTCACAAATTACGCACTTCTAAAATCATGAATGACAGACCCTCCTTCCCCATCGCACGCCAAAATGCATGGAGAAAATTTCAAAATTTTTGGAAGCTTACGCTTTTGTCAGACCTCTCTTTCCCCTGTAGAGCGTGTGTAATTTGAATAAGACATCCCTTTCTAACCGCCAGGATAAAGACATTCAGTTTGTTACATCATTTTTGCTACACATACTTTGATGGAATTTTGGAACAAAGCCTACTACTTCGTTAGTATTGAACTCTTTGTTTACGTTTTTTCTTATGAGGAAAAAAACTCGAGTATTGAAGTGAAGATTCATTTGGAAAATCGAACGGGCTAAGTTTTCTCGTAACCGTTTTAATGGTAGCTTTTTGTCTTACCGCGGTTTTTTATCAACTCCAGCAATCTTACCTGAGTAAGATTCGTACGGAGGCCACCGTTGGGCCTATTGGGCTGGTGATATTCAAACGTTTCCGCTTATTTCGAATTTACTAATTCTTGTTGTTCCCGATAGATGAAGCTACTCCATGTCAATTGTCAATTTTTCTGTCAGAATGACCATCCATGAGATATCAGTTTTTGTATCATTTCTAATATTTTGAAACCTTGCGGTCGATAGAGCTCAACGAACATGAAGCTTTACAGCCAAGACTAATCATCCCCATGATTGGGAACAACCGTATGGACTATGTCTCTGCCGGGAGTCGAACCCGTCAACCATAGGCTTGTGAGTCCGACGCTCTACCGATTGAGCTACCTTGACTTACCGCGGTTATTATGTTTACTTAAAAGTTGTTCTGTTTCACAAGCCCGAAATTAATTTTAAAAAATGACGGTCCGTGTGACCTATCTCATAAAGTAGCGCATTAAAATCAATCACATCACGTATACAGCCCTAACAGTAAAGGTGTTCGAGTCTATGATTCGTCCATTTAATTCATAGCAAGATGCATGGTCAAGTTTACAAATTGCATGTCAACCTTTACCTTTTGAACTGTCAAAATCAGTAATACATCCGTCATGTATGATAGCATGATACTCCTTTCCATCTGCATTTTCGCATCTTTCCCTAACTGTTTCATAAGAACGATCTTATATTGGAAAAATTGTTACTTCGCTTTGGGGAATTAACTCAATCAACGTGGTGTTAACTCAATACGTGTATTCACAAAATCGCGAAAGCTTTCATATATATTTACGTGCTTGCAGATAAAGGCCTAGAGATTACGGCTGATCTTATATATACATTCCCAATAAATTGACTTACACCGAACCCGGTCTCGAGTACACAGTATGAGCGTAATTTTTCCAGAATTTGTTATTTTCTTCTTCGTTAAACGATCGACATGAACCACACCATTGTTAACCAACGTCAATTTTTTTCGATTAAGACTCTTCATTTTCTTTCATCACGTACAGGTTTAATGATATGTTGTGTTATATCGAATGATGCATACATCTGCGAAATTCATTTCATTATAAGAGGTGTTATGGAAATTATAACAGAGATCAGGGCCGTAGCTGCAGTGGAAATCTCCCTGAAAATCTCAAAAGATCGTATTTTCTTTCATTTTTCTATACAAAAACTTTTTTATCGGCTCTGGGCTCCCCTAGTGTCCTCCCTAAAAGTCGGTCTAGCTACGGCACTGACAAAGATGGATAGAGAGAGAGAGAGAGAATATAAAATTACTAACATT